>JADGJF010000764.1:0-15139 GCA_027596845.1 Quaeritorhiza haematococci | reverse complement strand
GTCTGCGACCTTCGATTCCTCCAAAGAGAAGAAAAGGTGTCTGAACAGGACCTTGGATATTCAAAGGTATGATATGGTGTTTCAAGATTATCATGCTGGTCTGGAAAAGCTACCGCGTGACATCTCGTCGACTAAAGGCAATTTTCATCATTCTCAGACATAGGTTTCTTATCCCTCCTCGTAGTTGTGGGGATCCATCTCTGGATCCATCTCCGTCTCGAAATAAGTTTATGGGCTCTCTTCAAAGTTTACTTACAACAACAAGGGGTCGGAATGTTCGGAATGTGTGCTTTCATTCACTAAGACTCTCACTATCCCATAACCTTCAAAATAATGTACAATTGTTTCATACGAGTCAAAACGTCCCCGCAACTCCTCAAAACCGGTTTAGTTCGAGTCGAAAACTTAAACACTCCGCCGACCTTGTCTGGGATAGCTGGTTGATGTCGCCGTCGAGGTCAATGCCACCGCCGGATCTGGGGTCTGAACCGGAACAACTACAAATGTTGTCACCGTATGCACCGCTACTGCCGTCACAGTGATGGTTTTCATCGTCATGCACATCTTGGCGCCTGCACGGGCTGGATCCACCGCGGAAAGGAGTAATAGGAGGAACCATGCTGACGCGGCTATGCTGATGCGCAGGGATGGTGATGGAAATTGCTGGCGTGAGGTCATTGTGTTGGTGGTGGATTTCAATGCTTCTGAATTGATTGCGGTTGGGTTAATAGTGTGCATGCGGTAAACGTGCTTTCAGATTCAGTGTTGCTTACATTGTTCTCAAAACTCAGAACTCTTTGGGATGTGCTGTGTTTCTTTCCAGTCTTGTCTCTGTGTCCGTGACCTGATCTGTGACTCCCACATCCAAAATGGGAGAGTGAGAGTCGTCTCAAATGGATTCATTTCTTTGTGTGTCTACTACAGTTGTAAATGTGGGACTTGTCGCATCAAAGAGATGAAAAGGGAATGGGAATTCGTTATTTAATCTTTCGCTTTCTCTTTCTCACGCTGAAGATCACAGGTGGGAAAGAAAAAGAAACAGGGTTATTCTTCTCATTACCTTTATGTTACCAAAGCACCGCTGTTACTTCCGGCTTACATGATTCGGGCATGTGGATACGGTTTCAAGAACATCAACGAACTGGTCGTTGGATTAGTTAACTTCGTTGGGATTCAACGGTCGACCGTCAATGTCCCTTCGGTCTTCTGTTTCATGCCGATGTAGAGTCTGATTTTGACAAGAACTTTCAGTCTGCCATCCACTTGATGATTGAAATCAGCTTGAAATCGGTCACATAGTTTTTCAAGTCGGTGATGTTCTACTTTGTTGTCTTCTGAGAAAAGCGGCGTCGAAACTCTCAAAAGCGGTCGAGTTACACCACACAACCCCCTTGCCCAACTCAAACCACGAGTTTGACTTCTGCCTGCTTGTCACATCGCATTCAGCCTCAACGTTCCCTGGTTGCATCGACCATGTCTTTCTGGACGGATACTAAGGCCATCTTCGCCTTCGGGTTCACCACCGGCATCACCGTCGCCGCTGCAACCCAACTCCTCCTCGCCCTTTCCGCTGAAGGGAAACCCAAACTGCTCGCAAATGGCAGCGCCTCATCTTCCAACTCCTCGTCCTCTTCTGCCACTGCCAAGGCTCTGGATGCTCTCGAGAGGCAGCTCACAATCACTTCGGACAAACTCCACCGTATCGCCCGCCAAATGGTCAGCGAAATGCGCCGGGGTCTCGCAGCTGACGGTCAAACTCTCAAAATGATCCCTTCGTATGTCAGCAAGCTCCCTGATGGCTCGGAGACTGGGACTTTCCTCGCACTCGATCTTGGAGGAACCAACTTCCGAGTCTGCGAGGTCACGTTGTTGGGGGGCTCTGGACGTGTGTCTGATGGTGTCAGGCAGCTCGTCCGTGTCCGGCAAAAGAAGTTCACCGTTGGCGACGATTTGAAGGCTGCTGATGGTGTCAAACTGTTTGATTTCTTTGCGGACTGTGTCAAGGCCTTCTTGGTTGAATGCCAAAGTGAGGATGCAAAAGTTGGGGGCCAACAACCAGACAGGAATAACGAGAAGCTTGGGTTCACGTTCTCGTTCCCGGTTAGGCAGGTTGCCATTAACAAAGGTAAGGGCAGGGCAAAAGGACTGGTGTGCTATGAATCGGCTTTAAACTGAACAATCATTGATTTTTATCACCGGTACTGTCAACAGGTTTCCTCATGACCTGGACGAAAGGGTTCACTAACCGAGGAGTCGAAGACGAGGATGTTGTGAAGCTTTTGCAAGAAGCGTTCTTGCGGAAGGTATGCTTGTTTTTGAATCTTCACTACACAGCAAATGTCGTCCATAGACGTCTAAAGCATAAGATGACTTTGTTCCCTTAATACAGGACCTCAACATTCAAGTTACAGCCCTCGTCAACGACACAGTGGGAACACTCGTGGCGCATGCATACGCCGACCCACAGACCAAAGTTGGTGTCATTCTCGGCACCGGAACCAACGCAGCGTACGTTGAGAACATCGAACACATCTCCAAATGGCAGGGCGGACCTGTTCCATCGGGGCAAATGATTATCAACATGGAGGTAAGCATCTGATAATGGTGCTGTGTGGGGAGGAAAAGGCTCACGGGTCTGGGCTATAAATGCTTTGGGGACGTGTTCTCGATGGCATGCTTTACTTATAGATTATGCCTTTTAGTGGGGTGCATTCGATGAAGAGCACGCCGTCCTTCCGATCACGACGTATGATCTGCAGCTCGACCGGGATTCCCCCAACGCCGGTCACCAAACCGTGAGTATCCGTCTTCGATCTCCACTTTTGTTTCTTTCTCCCACCACTCCTTTGGCACATGCTAGATTCCACGAGCTATTTCTAAGTCAACGTTACTATCTCTTAGTTCGAAAAAATGATCTCCGGGATGTATCTTGGTGAGATTGTCCGCCTCATACTCCTTGATTTGACCGTCACGGGCATCCTGTTTGGGGGCAAGTACCCCCCTTCGCCAGAGTTGGCAAAGCCGTACAACTTTGAAACGGCATACATGTCTAGGATCGAGAGGTGAGCGAATGGAAAAGGCTGCGAGCATTTGCTGTGTCTCGTTTTCCCCAACGATTAATATGGCTCATCAACTCTGGCGTTCATGTTCAAATCAATCAGGGACCACTCTCACGAGCTCAGCGACACCAAATCCGTCCTTGAGGATCTCCTCCGCATCCCCTCCACAACCCTGTCTGACCGTCGCGCCGTAAAACGCGTCTGCGAGCTCGTCGGAACCCGTGCCGCACGTCTCTCTGCAGCTGGTGTTGCCGCTGTCGTCAGCAAGATGAACAAGCTCGACGGGTGTACGGTTGCCATCGATGGGTCCTTGTTCGAACACTACCCGCACTTCGGCAACCGTATGAGGGATGCGTTGTTTGAGTTGTTGGGTATCAATGGCGAGAACATCAAGCTTGCGCAAGGTGAGTTGAGGAAAGATGTGCCAAATGTTCCTCAAAAGTGTTCGCGAGATTAGGATTGATACTGACAGCCTTTTTGCCTTGTTTGTTCCCTAACAGCGCGCGATGGGTCTGGTCAAGGTGCTGCGCTCATCGCAGCTTTGGCGAACTAGAAAAAACAAAGACCTCTCTTCGAAATTTCTGCCACACCCTCCTTTCCGCATTGCCCTGTTTCATTCTCCCTCCCCTCTGCTCCCCTGCCCCTTACTGTAACCAAAAAGATGTGAAATGTATTCCAAACGAGAAAGAAAAAACAACAAGACCTCAAGATTCTGTAAGATGGAACAGAGAAGACAAGAACAAGGAATATGTCTTTTTGGTTTGAATTTTTTGATACTTACCTTCTTGTACTATACATGATTTCTCTCAGCCTGAACGGGGACATTATGACGATGTTCTCCACGGCAGCGCTTCCCAAAAGCTGTTCAAATATCGGAGTTTGATTTTGCTTTGATATGATTGGACCCCAGCAGATTTGGTGCGAGATCTTGTCCTACGCTAACCGCAAGTCTGTCCTTCTGTCCACCAGTGAACAAGGACGTCAGTCCAGCGTCAACCGGCGGATTCGTGGGCCAGTCGACCTTCGTCGATCATCGCGAAGCGCAAACCATACGGCGGTGTATCGCAGCGAAAAGCGTTCACTGACTGCATCTCTTCCCTTCTTCTCACACCACCACATTCAAGTGAGATCTCACTTCCAGTTGACTCCGCCATGGACCGCCAACACCAACCAAAGTCAACCCAAAATGTCCTCTTCCGTTCCTCCGCCCCAACCCACCCTCCAAGCTTCCCCGATACAAGTCCCAAACGCAAAGGAATGACAACTGACAACCCATACACCACTCCCAACGCTTCCCCTCCGAAGAAATCCAAATCCGACCACAAACCAACAATCGTTGTTGCAAAACCATCCCTCGCTCTTTCTGAGGTGGAAGTCCTCCTCCCTGGCGATAACTGCCCCGAACATACCCGCAAACTGTTGGAGAGAATTCCCTTCAAACACCGGATCGTGCTTGAGAGTTTGGTTGAACCGAGTGGGCCGTTGTCTTGGGAACAGCACTTGACTAAGGAGACTGTGAAGGGGTTTTTGAAAGAGAAAGATTTGGACGGCGTATATGCAAAGATTAGGGCCGTGTGTAAGGAAAAGGAAGTCCCGGCGACGGGAATTGGGCTAGGTTGGGGTTGTGAGGACGGGAAGGGAGAGGAAAAAGATATTACATGGGGGTTGGCGATACATAAGCAGGATGAAAAGAAGGAAGATGGGAGATATTGGGGCCGAATTTCGATAGAGAGGGGTGGTGGAAATCGGGCCTACCGAAAATTCGGATCGGACCGGTAAGGTGGAAGTGTGGAAGCTTATCTGTCCTGATCTTAAGTATGGTGGATTCTTTTTTAATGGAAGAAACGCAAACATCTTCTGACGTTTTTTTTTTGTGTTCTCTCCGTCGAAACTCTCTCTTGGTGTGGGATGATCCAACAAACAAGATTCATCAATATCAATTTTCCCCCGCTCAGAGACGCAACCCGCCGCCGCAATCTCGCAAAAGAAATTAGAAGATACCTGGAAGACCACCGATTGGCAGGACGTATCTGGAAGCACTTTCACTTCAAAGAAAGCTCCAGAGCCACCTTCTTCGCAACCAAAGGGCAATCCATCAAGAAGTACATCTCTGTCTCGACCTTGCGTAGTTGGCATATCCCCTTTTCGACGAAAAACTTGGATATGTCGATATCCAAGTACCTGGCGAGATTCGCTCTTTGCCTTTCGAATACGAAAGCGTCGATCCTTATTGAGGATGTGAGGGAGTTGGATGATACGGTTTCGAAAACGGGGGAGGTTATGGACGATGGGTGCGGCTTCATTTCGTGGGCGGCGATGATGAAGCTGTTTGAGGCGATTGGAGAGATCATGCCGTCGATGGTGCAAGGTATACCCCTGTCATGATCTTTTCTTGTGGAGGAAAGAGAGGCAGAGAGTGTGTGTAAGAAATAAAGGAAGGGCAGGGAAGGGGGGAGGGGGAGGATAGACTTACCCCCTCAATTACATCAGCTCTCGAACAAACACCCCGTACCTTCCTCTTCCTTTCATCTTCCTTGAAAAGGTCGGTTTATGCAGTACAAAGGAACCTGGATCATCGATTCTGAGTCGTGGGGTAAGCCCGACATCTACATCCGCCCCCGTAAATCCCAACGCAAGTACTCATTGGATTTTGCCGAATGCGATGAACATCAAAGAACTTTCGAAGTTTGCCGACCCGCCGAAGCCCGACCGGGAAGAATCAATAAACAGCTTGTTCCGATGTTCGAGGAGAATGGTGTGCCTGTCGAGGTGCTCATTGAGTTTGTGGATCGAGTGGTCGACGGGCTGGAACGAGAGTTGTCTCATTTCAATCCTGATATTGTGTTGAAGTTTTTACAGGAGAAGGACTATGCGGCTAACGTTAGAATGGGGCAGTGGCAAATGAGGAGCGAGAAGGATGAGGAGCTATATGGCCCTGAGTTGGTGACATTCGAAAAGAAGGCGCTGGAGGTAAGGATGTAATGTCAAGACCTTCAGGTCAATTCATGGTCTTTCGTTCAAGCAGGTATTTTATACCGTCCCAGGAACGTCTATTGATCTCCCTCTTCTGCCGATGCTCTGGTTGGTTCATTTGCTGCTCTAGCAAATTCGAGCGGGCTTCACCAACAAGGGCTGCTACTTCCTTGCATGGCTTATACGACAAATTTTCCACAAGCTCATTCAACGCATGAAGAAGAAAATCAACATCCCCGTCGACAATTCCTCTTGGCTCATGATGGCCCCAGATCCCTGCCGTGTGCTCGAGGAGAACGAGATCTTCGTCCAGTTTTCGGGTAGTTCCATGTCCCGCAACCCGTTCGCACTCACAGGCGAGGCCCTCGTTAGTCGGAACCCTGCATACTTCGCATCGGATATGCAGAAGGTTATGTGCGTGTACAAGCCAGAACTCGCACGGTACTATGACGTGGTGTTTTTTTCGACGAAGGGGGATAGGCCTTTCGCAAGTCGGTTGAGTGGCGGGGATTATGACGGGGATGAGGCGTTGGTGATTTGGGAGCCAAAGATTGTGGGAAGCTGGACGACGAGGGTGGGTGAGGCGCATCCTTGTCCATCAGGGGATGGATGTGGTATGATTTCGGAATTCTTTTCCCGAAATACGAAGACGGTCAGAGATGTTGTGATTACGAACGAAGGCGGTCGGCGGACATTGCATCCTGATCGTTTAGAGGATGAGCTTTTTCAGATGTTTTTGGATGCCGAGGATCTAGTGGGGATTTACGCCCAACGTCATCTACGACTAGCCGATCGGGATGGGTTGAATAGCCCTGAAGTGCGAGAACTCGCACATTTGTGCAATCATCTCCTCGATGCACGGAAGCAGGGGCTCACCCTCACTGAAAAGGGCAAGAAATACTTCGGCAGCAAAAGATTTATTGCCGAAACGCCAAACTGGATGGCTGACGAAGAACAAGCGGTGTTATCAGCTAAGTCGACAGCGGGTGGAGTCGGAGTGGCTCCTCCTGATGAGGAGCGACGTATTCGAAAATCTACGAGTGCGACGGGGATGATTTTTCAGGCATTCGACGATCGCGTCGCGCAGTATGACAAGCAGCTTTCAGGAATGCTCGATGGGTGGAGTGGAGTGGTTGGGGACCGTCCTGTGCGTCCGAAGGATACGGAGGACATTGTTGAGATTCATCGAGAGTTTCTGAAGGTGTGCTCTCAGGAAATTGTCTTGCGACTTCACATCATCAAAGCAAAAATTCAGAAATTGGCGGATACGTTTTACGATGAAGTTGTGAAGGATTTCAAAAAAATAGACATGCAAATGAGGTGGGCGGAGGAGGAGTGGATGAAAATTGTGGGGGAGGTGGAGGACGCGTTGGCTGGGGTGGGATCGACAACAACACCGGAGGACCTCTATGTAAAGGGTCTTATGCGAATCACCGGACCGCCTGGAGCATCCCTGACTGCCACATTTCTTGCTACAAGTATGGCGATGGAGGTGGTTCCGAAAAGGTTCCTTAAATCTTTGGAGAGGTACACTGCATCTCCTCGGAAGACGCCACCTGCTTTAAAGCGAACCACCACACCCACCAACATTCCCGACTCGAACAGCTTGACTTCTCCCCCGACCCTCCCCTTCCCTTGCTGGCCCTGGAACATCAACACGATTCAGCGAACTCTGTGTATGATGAAAAAGTTCTTGGTGAAGCAAGGAGAGAGCCTGGAGAGGGGAAATGTGATTAGGTCGTGGAATGGCGGGGTGTGTGTTGTGGGGAGGGAGGATTTGGAGAAGATGGGTTTCACCAAGGCATATGTGAAGCAGCTCAAGAAGGAGCTTGAGGAGGAGTGCAGAGAGAGGAGTGGAGAATTGGGAGGAGTCGGAGGGCCATGGTAGTGAAGGAAACGTGAGGTTCAATCCAGGCAAGGCGCCAACATGGTCACCCAAGATTTCCAAGCTCTTGATGCCGTCTTCTCCCAGATCCATGTTTCAACACTGAGTCCAACACCTTCCCCCAAGTATTCACAACTCTATCCGTGCCCTTACAAGAACTGCAACCGCAAACTCCCTCTCCAACACCTGCAAGTCCATGTGCCCCTTTACCATACCTTCGACTCCTCCTGTGACTCAATCCAGTGCACGGTGTGTGGAGTCAAATGCCAAAGTGACGGTCGACGAACGGGCTTTCCCGTGCACTTGCATGAAGAACATGCCATCTGTGACAGTGAGGATGCGTTGAGTAGCCAAGGGGTGGAGTCCAGGCGTGTGCGGTATGGAATCCCGCTATATGCATTTGGATTGATGGTTGTGCGGAATCCTCGAGATCAGCGGTTCCTTTTGGTTCAAGAAGCAGGAGATAGAGGGTGGTGGTTGCCAGGGGGAAGGGTCGAAGTAGGGGAGAACTTTGTAGAGGCGGCGGTGAGGGAAACGAAGGAGGAGGCGGGAATTGATGTGGTTGTGAAGGGGGTCTTGAGGGTACAGTATTCGCCTCATGCGGGTTATTCGCGGATGAGGATAATCTTTTACGGGGAGGTGGGTGTCCGTTACGCATTTTTTTGTGTTTGGGAAATTGGAGGGGGCGTTGGGAGGGCGTTGGGAGATCAAAGTTGGTAATCGAGAGCATGTGCGTGGGATCTTGAATTTGATTCTGGGCTTTCCCTATTGACCATGATTTTCGTTGTTCTTCCCTTGCACGAATACTAGCCCGCAGACCCAAACCAGTTTCCGAAAACGATCCCGGATTACGAAAGCACTGGGGCAAGCTGGGTGGCCGTAGATGAGCTACCTCATTTGCAGCTAAGAGGACATGAGCCCGTGAAGTGGTTTTCATATGTCTCCGAAGGTGGCGCCGTGTTCCCACTTGATATTCTGGGCACTGAACGTGATCAATGAACTGCAGTGTCGGGTCGCGGGGTCCCTCGATGGGATCCGGCACTTAAGTATGTAAAGGCCGGATGGAGGGCTTTTCAAATCATATTGATCTGGTCAACCATAGAAGAGTCGTGCGCAGCTTCTCAAAGTTACTGCGGGTCCCTGCGAGGCATTCGTTGCTCTGTTCATATCCTTCATCCCGTTGTTATTGTTTTATCGGGGCTGATCATCATCGCCGCCAGCGTCTGGATCCCTCGTCTTTGATACATCCATCGAAGTCAGTGAAGTCGTGGATGTTTGGCGGCGATGAAGACCAGTGTCACGGTGGATACAGACAACGCTTTACAAACTAATTATAACACCACATACGCACTTACGCAGGGTGTGTTGTATCTGGCTTTCATGACTGTTTATCGGAGGTGTCAAACGAGGAAGCAACTAGACGACTTGGACGCGGATCTGGCCATGCTAAAACGTAACACTCTTTCCCAACCCTTCTCCCATGGTTTATCTCAGTCCACAAGTCGTAACAACTCTGGCAACAACTCCAGCTCCAAACTGGCAACACGTCTCTAACACCGAGAACATGGCATAGTACAGTCACCCTTGTCCCGAAGATCTGAAGGACAAGTACGTTCGTATTGACCAACTTGAATTGAGCAGACCAAATTTATAGCAAAAGTGTCGGACTTTGAAACCCCTGGGGATATCGTAGTACACAGTAACACCATCCCCTCCCACACACTGACCGGATTCGTTTTTTTCACTCCCTCCCACACTTCCCATAGTTCCCGCCTGTGTCATTCCTCTCTCGTCGAAACAATGGCATCTGATCATCCAGCATCGTCGCTCGCACCATTCCCGAATCTCGACCAAGAACCACTCCCCATCAATTATGTCGAAGTCGTCAGAAAATGGGAGAACAACGGCTGCGATTCCCTTCCTCAATTGACACCCCTCGATCGTCTTGAACACACTTTATTGAAGCTGTTCTTCTTTGATGTCATTGAAGTCATTTCGGAAGATCGTATGTTGATGCCGAGGGCGAAGTACATTGTGTGGACTTTGCTTCGTCTTGCGCAGAACAAGGAACGGGACGGGAAACTTGAAGGTGGGGGCGGGATAGGGGGTGGAGAGGACGGAAGGGCGCCCGAACGATCAGAAGGGAGCTTTGAGGTCGATGGCTTGTCATCAGAGATTGGCGAGGTGAACCAACAAGCGGTCGTCGCGTTGCAAAATGGTGATAAGACATTCCGACAAGAACCCGTCTCACGTTCAGCTCATTCCGCGGTACCAACACTTCCCATCGAGGTTATCGAAGTCGTTCTAAGTCACCTGGAGGCGTCAGTATCGACCAAGACTTACGAACATGGATTCGACTGGCAACGCAACTCGAAGTTCCGTCGTTTGTTTCTGTCCACCTTCAGCGCCTGTGCACTTGTGGACAGGAGGTGGCATAGCGTCGCAACGCCCTTTCTCTGGAGAGTGGCCAGGCTCAACAACCCACGAGTATTGTATCGGTTCCTAGACGATGTCTACAACAACAGTTGGGGTAGGGTACAGACAGGCGATATCAGAATCTTGTCTTCTCGACTTTCGGTGACGAAACTCAAGCTTTTCTGCCGCGATGGACAGTACCTCTGGCAGACCGTCGTCCGGAATCTGTTTCTATTTCCAAATCTTCGCCGACTGACCTTGGACGGTCCCGGGTCACCTGACGATCTTTCGTTGCTTTTCGACCAAGACCTTCCATCGTTGGAGCACCTAACAATGTGTGCACACTTTAAAATGGATGCGGATCGTAGCGGGGGGGCCTCCTGGGATTACGGGCCGTCGGTAGATCGTGAGCGTGCCCGTGCCTTTTTTTCGCGTCTCATATCGGTGAAATTCTCCTGGCACTTTTACCTGGGGTTAGACACCCACACCATCCGGTGTCCTGTCCTCATGGATGTCGCTCACTCAAAACTTCGGCGGATCACAATCCCAGAACAGATTCCAGACTGGATTGTTCGGGAGTTTGTGCAGAACAGTTCACATGCTCTTTCGGTGATGTGTCTGGTTGCGGAGTCACTTTATCCATCGACGCTGGAAGATGTGGGAAAGAATTGCGCGGGTTTGCGGGCGCTTCGGCTTCGGGAGGGCGTTAATCCAGAAGAATTCAGGGGCTTGATGAAGGTGCGCGGATCTCAACTTGTCGCCCTGCAACTGGGAATCGATGGCCTCGATTACTTTGAAGAACCCGGGCTGTTGCCACTTGTCACTGATTACTGCCGGTCGCTGGAATATCTGAGCGTTGCCCTCTCACTCACTTCATCCAAAGCGGCATCGATTGAAGAGGATCTTGTCAACCTGGTGCAGCAATGCGGGCCGTCGCTACGATACCTTTCAGTCTACCTGCAGCGCTCCTATAAAATTGACTGGGCAATTTCAACAGCCACTCTCATCAGTACTGTTGCCCGTTGCTGCCCACTTCTCCGCGGTCTGAGGTTCCAGGTTCTAGATGTCATTGCTGACAGCTCCGAATCAGAACAAAATGAGGCCCTGACGCAACTCTTGCAAAATTGCTCACACCTGCACACTTTGCAGTTGGGATCATCCCTTTTGACTATTCCGGATAATTTGAGGGCAAAGTTGCGAACACTCAACACTAGTTGGGAGGGGCCGAAAAAGAAGTACTTTGACTGGCGGACCTATCCTTTGCCAGCAGACAACACACCAACACCCGTATCGCCATCCTAACCACGTTGCTTTCTCTGATATCGGCCGTTGCCTCCCTTGCTCCTGCTCTGAAACATTCTTTTTCTGGTTGCTTTTTGGGTGATTTTTACGAAGTTTCTCATCTGTAGTAGATTGTAGAGAGACATGTAAATACAATAGACGGAGTTCATTCATGAATTGTCATTCCTTTTCCAAGATTCGAATAGAAACAAACTGCTTTTCATTTACAGTGATACGTTCAGTAACATATTTAGTAACCCTTTTGAAGAAATTAGTTGGACGGCGCTGTATCGAGCAGTACCAAAGATGGGGACTGTGACTGGGTACGTGTAGGGAGAACTGACTTCCAGAATTTATTACAGGAACTCGCGAGGCACAGTCGGAGTTTGAAGTGTGACTCCCATCTGTTTCCAGACGTTTATATTCTTACAGATGATAAGCTTTACAACGAATGAACGTGAGTTAAGTTGAAGTGTTTGAACAAATCTCCTTTTCTACAGATATCTACAACCACATCGGCAGGTCTGTTGGTATAATCTCGATCTCCTTTTTCGACGCACGCATTTCAATTCATCATCACTTATGCGTTGTCGACGACGCGGTAAGGTTCGTTGCAACCTGAAAGGTTTCATCAAATGGAAGAACATTTGTAAGCATTACCATATCATTGCGAACAGACAAGAACTTGAAGTGACCGACGGATGAAATGTGGACTCACTTGCGGGAACCCATCTCGTAGTCATCGTGGTTGTTCCGCCGTCAGTTTGGCCTGGTTGAACAGACCCGCGAGTGATAGGTCCACCACCTGAAAGGCCCAAGTCCCGGTAGGCTGCGCTTTTCAGATCGATGGCATCATCGGGACATTCAGAACACCTGTCGGCTACCAATAGGGGGCCACTTTTCATTTGGGAGCAAGAAGAAGAATGAGGACCGGCCTTACATTGCTGGTGGCGACTTGCAATTGACAGGATTTCAATAGACAACTCACAGCGTCTTGGCAACCCTCGCCCCCTGCTTCCTCACATCAACGGTAACCTTGACACACTTGCCACAATTCCCAAACCCAGGCCCCAAATTCACATCATTCAACGCAACCCATTTATTCGTCCGTTGCGCATCCTTAGAGACTCGAGAGTTGATCCCGCCAGTGTTTCTATCAAATGCGGCGCGAGCTTGGGTATTGCCTAGGCAATGTTGAGTTCCGAAGGCGGCGGTATCGTAGGATGTGACGGCGCCGTTGGTACCGCCGTTCGCGAAGGTGGCGGAGGCGAAGGAGGGGGTGGCGAGGACGAGGAGGAGCGTTGTGAGGGTTTTGAGTGCCATTTTTTGCGGTTTTCTAATCCAGTTCCAAATCGATGGTCACGGTTTTGCTTATGATGGTTTTATATATTTGGCTTTTTGAAGCCATTTTGAAGCTCAGGTGACGCTCTGGGTGACGCTCACAGCGAGCAGCACAGCGAGGCTCACAGCGTCTGTTCGGAGTCCGGTTCGAAGTGTTCGAAGTGTGTTGTTCATTTCTTCAAACAATTGGCCATGGAAAAATGCAATAATTCATGAACACAATTGTTGTGATGTACTTGGTGTGCGCCGAACCCTTCAAACTTAGTTGCGCCGATCGAAACTTCCAAGAAACACACCGGTTCGGCCCGGTCCAGGACTTTCAATTCACAACATGTGTGATGGGCATGTTTGGCATGAAATGTTTGCATGCGATCCACGAATACAGGACAGGCACTGGGGGAGGCAGGACAGGTTGTGTGATGGGCTACGGATTCCGTCTTTGTTTTCAACTGGACGATCTCAGACTGGGAAAAGTCGAGGACGAGGACGAGAAGTCCAGAACGAAAACACCCATATATAGATGTCAACCTCCAAGAAGCACTCCGCTTCAAACTCCGCTGGACATTACCCAAAACCTGTGAAGCAAGTCGACGGAGGTTCCTTTCCATTTGTGTGACATGTGTGACTTCTCTTCCCAACTTGGGAGAGAGAAGTGATGGGAGAATGTTGCACCAAAAAAAAATTTCTTGGGGACCTTCAAGATCAAGACAAAGAACACCAATACAACAGTTCAGTGCGCTTCTGAAGAACCAACCACCTTGATCCATCAGATGAAGACTCGACCTGCCAATATGGATAGATCAATTGGCAACGATGGATAATGCAGATCAACTGATGTTTCTCTTGGTCAAAAGCCCTCGGACAAAGAGGCTCTTGAAAGTCTTAAAAGTTAAACGTTCGTTGTATCCTCTTACAATCAAGTTGATACAAGACAGCAACTTGAATATTCTCGAATGCACACTCTCTAGACTTTTGTCCGAATCCCTTAAGCACGACCTCATCATGACTGCTATCAAAGACCAGAGACTTCCCGAGCAAACAAAGCATCAAATCGTCCGAACAATATCACGGCACATTGACATGAACTCACTGATCGCAAGGGAACGATCAGCGATCCTTGGTGCCCACGGTGTCACCTTCAGAAACCTTAGAAACAGGGAGTTGACAGGAAGGCAGTTCTGATGTTATTCATTCACCTTTTTCGGCCCGTGGTTCTTCCAAACCATGAGATGCATTGTAACGGCGAGGCAATAGTCTCAAATTCGTGTGCCAGTTGACCTTTTAACATTCATCATCCAGTTCGAGGTGATAAGTTTCGTAAAGGAAGGCGAGGTGAAGGTGGGGACGTACCCTGATCCGGGTTTACATCAAGTCCCCCTCCACGCGGAACTAAACATCCTCCGCCACCTAATACAGGAATTCCCAAACCAGCGGAAGGTTGTTATCGGCGCTTCAAAGAAGAGTTGCTTTGGGTGTACGTGTGTTATGCAGGGTTTGCATTTAAGGGCGAGGCACGGCATCGAAACTTATGGGTCCGGAACAACTGAGAACGTGTGTGCAGAATGGAGGGAGCCGGGGTGGGGTGCTTTTAAGAGAGATGTGGAGAGGAAGTATGTGAGTATTTGGGGTGATGTTGTGAGCATGTTGAAGAGGGCAGTGAGGAGCAGAACGTGGTTAGAGTGGAAGACGATGAAGAGGATGAGATAGACGACATGCTCAGGAGATGCCTTCTGGAAGAGATGTTAAATTTGGGAGGGTTATAAACAAAGCAATATATTGTCGTCGTCGTTTATAGACAAAGTCAAAGTTCATTATTGTGTGACGAGCTTCGTCGGACTTTGACTTGTATTGCCCCTCGAAACTCCTGAAGAATACTTCATGCCATTCCTGATGCCATTCCGTGTACTCGTCTTGTCGGGTGGGATCGAGAGTGTTGAGAATCGGATTGTGAGATTTGAGACGGAACGCTCGAGGTGCCTCCACCGACCTCAAAGTTCGGGGATAACGCAGAGGGGAAGGTATGGGGAATGGGCTGGAACTAGAAGAAAAAACAAAAAGGATCCCTTTCATTCGCCGTTTCATGGTCTTCATGAGCGAGTTCTCACTATTTCTCGCTTCTCATAGATTTTGGCATTCATGGTAACATGACGGAGCTCAGCGAGAAAAGAGACGGGGGGGCGGGGCC
>JADGJF010000763.1:0-15151 GCA_027596845.1 Quaeritorhiza haematococci | reverse complement strand
CCCCCCCCCAACTTCATTGCCCAGTATTGTCAAATGTGAAGAAACAAAACGAAAAAACATTTTAATTTAGAGAAAGAGTTCGACCAAGAATGTTTTGTGGAAAGTAATATATACAGATGGTAATGCGATCAGAAAGTGATAAGCACACCGAGATGCCTTCAATATTTCCGCACAGAGGAACTCTCTGAACGTCTGTGGGATGAGGATGAATGATGTTCATGATGGCTCCTTGAATGGCTTCGATTACGCAAACCTCGTTCACATGTGGGTGAAGACCGGCGGTGCTCACGATCATCTGCACTCGATGAAGGATAAGATTTGCGATGACTTCTCTTGCTTTCAGTTGAAGACATGAACCGCTCGTGCTTATCTCCCGTGCTTTGTCGTTTCGAGGACCTTTCGGGACTTCTATGATCGCCGTAGTCGCGTGTCCTCTTTTTGGAGGAACGGCGAGAGCTTGTTGGTTCATCGTAACTCGAGTGGTTTAGGTGGCTCAAAGACGACCGTTTGGGCGGTTCGGGCGGTTCGGGCAGATCGAAGGTGATAGGAGTGGGGTTGAATTTCCGCTTCGAGGTTTCTGGGGACTCCGTGATTTCAGACTGGGATCGCTCGGTTCTTTTCATGACAAACCCTGATGACCTCGCCGCTGACTTCCCCAGCCTATGTTCAGTCGAGGGACGTATTTTACCGCTGTCGCAACCGCGTCTGTCTTCGTCGTAACCGATGTTGGTTGAGCGTCCAACCCTGTTGGATTGCGCTGTTCCATAAACAAGCTCAGTCCTCGTCCTACTTGACCGCCCGACGTCAGAGTCTTCGGGATATTTAACGGCTTTGACCTTGCTCGATTTCACTGTTCCATACACAAGCTCACTCCTCGTCCTACTTGACCGCCCGACGTCAGAGTCTTCGGGATATTTAACGGGATTGAAGTTTTTGACCTGGCTGGATTGTACTGTTCCATACACAAGGTCAGTCCTCGTCCTGGTTGACCGCCCGACGTCAGAGTCTTCGCGATATCTAACGGGATTGAAGTCTTTGACCTTGCTGGATTGTACTGTTGCATACACAAGCTCAGTCCTCGTCCTAGTTGACCGCCCGACGTCAGAGTCTTCGCGATATCTAACGGGATTTAAGTCTTTGACCTCGCTGGATTGTACTGTTCCATACAGAAGCTCTGTCCTCGTCCTCGTTGACCGCCCGACGTTAGAGTCCTCGGAATACTTGATTGAGTTGAGGTGTTGGACTTTGCTCGATTGCACTGTTCCATACCCAGGTTCCGTCCTCGTCCGCGTCCGACGTCCATTGTCAATATCCTCCGGATATTTGTCGGGGTTGGAATGCTTGAATTTGCCGAATTCTGCAGTTTCATACCTACGTCCTGGCCTTAATTCGGACTTGCACGCTGCCGATCGTCTGATATCGTTGTCGTCGGGAAATTCGATCGGGGTGTAGCGCCTGACTTTGCCAGATTTCGCTGTTCTACTCACTAACTCAGACGACACATTTCCCGTCAAGCCAGACGACGGCTTGTTAGCTTCATCTATGTTCGGTCGAGCCATCGCGTCGCTTGAGATGTCTGGATGAATAAATTTCAAATGTTGTCCCACATAACTTTCCCCGAGCTCAGAACGCGAAATCGACCGACGGACACTTCGATCACCATCGACGGGTTGAGACTTCGAGAAACCCACGCTCGTCTCAATTAATGACGTACGTCGATCTGCAGGGCCCTGTGTCTTCGAGATGGGTGAATTACTACTTGAATTAGTCGAATCCGTCGATACCACATCATCATTAAGATCCTTCGATTCTTCAGTCGGCGACGGCGTGAAGAGAGCTTGGGCCCGTGGATGTTCTCTGTTGAAAGGAGTTTGAGTCCAATCCTGCTTGTAAGCAAAGTTTTCGAGCACCTCCTCCGTTCCATCCAACCCCAAACCCACTTTCGAAACTTTTTCACCGAGCGCAATCTCCTGCCCACTTCGTAGTCGCTGTACCTCCCTCAACCTGGTGAGGGTTACTCTCAAATCGGGTACCTGGTTTGATTGAGCCTTCAATTCGAACGAGTTTTCCGGCGTGGACAGAATTTCGGCCCGTGGATGTTCTCGGCTGAAATGATCTCGAGTCCAATCCTTTTTGAGAGAAGAGTCTTCGCGAACTACCTCTGTTCCATCTAGCCCCAAACCCACTTTCGCAACTTTATCCCCATGTGCAATATCACACACTCTTTCCATTCGACGCAATTTGTTGAGGCATACTTTCACATCGGATGCTGTTTTCGATTGTGAGGAGTTGGGTCTCGACGACTTCGGAGCCAAGACGTTTCTGTTTTCGCCGTCTAGCTTGAGCTGCCAAGCCTTTGTTTTTGGAGTTGCAAGTTCTTTCGCTGCATTTGTTGAAGACCGAGCGGAAGTCAGCATGCTTTTTCCTGCATCGTTTCTGCTCCCAACGTGCACATCAACCCATCTCGGCTCTCCTCCAAAGTCTTGACTACCGTTCGTAAGAGTGCTATGACTCGTCGTCGGGCTTGGAGAGATTCTTTTTGCTTGCTTCGGGTCAAATACTTCGTGATCAGCCAAAGGTCGCAAAGTATCTTGACCTTTCAGCGGATTGTGATTTTCTTTCGACGCGGCGCGCGAACTCACATCAACGCCGCGTCTTCCACTCGACTCGGTCGCGATTGCTGATTTTATCAAAGATGTGGCCTCTACGTGAGTGGCTTCAGACGATTCAGAGATTTCACCATCCTCTCGGATTTCACGATCTTCTGTTCCAGTGACAGGATCACAAGATTCGTCTCGCGTTACAGAAATCGCTGACGTCCCATCAGAAGCGGGATTGTCATTTCCATCATCAACCAACGTGGTGGTGCTGGAAGAGGTTTCGCCAGGGCTTTCCCCATTGCTGCAACCACTATCGCTGTTTATCTGCTGATGGTTTTCTGAAGGTGCCTCGAGTGCAGTTCGAACGTCGTCCTGGAATGTTATTGGACCCCCTGTTGAGTCGCATTCAGATGTTGTCCTTTCAAGAGAAGCGGATGATGGTGCCGGTGCCTTCACTTGTATGGCAACCCTCAACGCTTTCTTGCTCGTCGAATAGTGGTCGAGTGGTTGTGTTTTGGCTTCGTCCCCAACTTCCCCACACGGCGAGTTATTCCGCGACGATGCGCTTTCATCGTAATCCACGCCACTGACATTTCCGTAAATTGAGGATGTTGGAGGCGTGTGGTCCATGGCTCGTTGATTGCGCGGCACAAAATAGTCCATCGTTCGTTGCTTACGCGGATCACTATAGAAAGGAGCGAACCCAGAAATCGTAGTTCTAGGGGACTGGCATCCAGGGAGCTGCATTGATCGATCCTTTAGCGGAATCACCGGCGCCTCCTCATCACTGTCTGCCTCCTCATCATCCCAAATGGACACCTCTGCCCGCCTCCGAATACTCAGGTCCAATGCGAGATTCGCGGCGTCACCAGAAATGGCTTCTTCGTCTTCCGAGATGTCTCCGGTTTTCTTCGGGTTCTTTGGACTATGTTGTGAAGGGGTCACAAAATTAGAGCTCCCTTGAGACAGGGGGGATCCATCGTCTGTTTGTTGCGGACTTTGCATAATAGGGGTTGCATACTCTGAGCCAGTTTTCGACACGTCCGTTTCCAACCATGATATGTGCTCCGCCATAGATTCTGCTTCGTTCGATTCGGAGGGACAAGGAATTGCTGGTGAATGGGCGGTCAGGGCTTCAGTTGAAACAGTTTCATGCGTTTTCACCTCCTCATGAAGGTGTTTCGAGACTGGAATGCTTGAGAAGTCATCCGTCGACGACAACGCATCGGCCGGAGACGTTCCAGATTTCAAGTTTTCATCCGGCTGGCGGCCATGGGCAGGCTCAGTCAGACCGATGTCATCCACCAAATGTTCAGCACTGGCTTCCGTTTCTTTGTGTTCCTGCTTGAGTTGCTGTTGTTGCTTCTGTCCTTCGAATGCCTGAGAAACCAGACTTTCTAGCTCCACCATCCGGTGTCCGATGCCACCATCCGTGAAGGCGACCGCCCCCCGCGGCGATTGCATCACCCCGAGCTGGAAGAGTCGCGGAGCAGTGATACCAAGTGATTTGTGTGCGTCGTGTGCGTGATCCGATTCACAGGGAACCGGCGGTGTGCTAGTCGAGCTGTCACTGCCAGAGGGTCCTTCAGTCTCTAGATCCACTCTCGACCAGTTGATCGCCATTGGCACCGTGACCGGAACATCACCACTACTTGGTGCACTGGAGGAGACACAATCAGCATTAGATGTCGACTCCGGATTTGGCTGTGGCTGCTGTTCATTGAGAGGGAAATTGTCGACGATATCTTTTCTGTCTGATGGGCCGCAGAGACATGCGATGTCCATAGAACCACGTCTAAGCAGAGTCGAAGTCGTATCGTGGTTCGTCACTTCAACCGGGGATGGCTGCAGTGCTGTTGGTTTTTGAGGATTCGGTTCATCTGGTGGGTACACGGTTGACTGGTCAACCTGTAGATTTCCTCCAGACGTTGTGGCACCACAACTTTCAGCCATGGGCAAAACCGTTCCTTCTTCCTCAACTACTTCGACCTCACATCCGGACACCTCTCCTTCGGCGTCACCTTCGAAAGGAATACCTCCCGCCCTCAAATTGTCTGTATCACCACCCGTTGTGGAGGCGTTTGAACGAGCGAGTTCTACCCTCGGCTGCTGCTGTATTTGCTCACACGATTTTGCCTCCTCAGCTCTCTGCCTCGCTTCACAAGGCGAAACAGACGTCCCTTTGGAGAGGCGGCCCGATATTCGTTTCGAAGACGAAGATTGTGGGTGAAGAGCGCAACCATAATACGCATTGGGAGGTCGTCCTTGGGATCTCTTCTCCTCAAGTAACGCAGCCTCAAGCCCAGCATCTCGGATAGCTTGACAACCCACACACGACGTGTTCACAGGAATATGATATTTCGATAACCTGTCTCTCAGCGAGGCCCTCGACTTTGTTGTTTTGTGGGCCCCTTTTCGGACCGATTCCGCACCCTTACGACTCTCGTTTTCTTCATTTACACCTTCCGAAAGCCGCCTTTTCTTCGCCTTCTGGGAGACCGAAGCGCTTCTGGAATCACACGTCGATGCCCGTGATGATTGGGTGTGGAGCTCGTTTTTGGATGCCTTTCCAGGAGCTGCTGCATGGAGGCTCGAACTCGCCGCATCAACCCCAGACAAACGACTGGATCCGGACTGAGAAGCTCGCTTCCGCTTCGATTGCGACGATTCGGACGCTTTCTTGACTCCTCGTACTGACGTCGGGGCGGATGCAATATGTTGACTACTTTCCGATTGAATTTCACCACCAACCAGTTGCTTTGAAGAAGCATCCTCTCCAGCAACTGCAGACTTCACAATGCTCCCGGCACCTCCTTCCGCCGTACTCAACTCCCGGCTTCCGAAAGGTGATTTCGAAGCTGCCCTGGCACCGGGGTGCAACGCCACGGATAAATCAGTGTCCCGGCTATCGTCACGGTCTTGTTCCGGCGCCGAAGAGGGGGCTTTCCCAGCAACATCACCATCAGAAGCACAGACGTCTTTCGCATTCCCAACTTCGTCTGCTGTTGCTGCGCCCAACGACCGACTTCTAGAAGCCCCCCGCTTTCTGGATTTGGGTATTTTTGACGTTTTTCGGAGACCAGTCTTAGCATCGGGTGGCGTTACCAAGGCTGACTCGATGTGCGGTTCGTTCTTGGACAAATCATCCGCACCCTGTGTAGGATTTGAAGAAGTATCCTCCGCGACAACATCGGCATTCGGAGTGACCCCCGTCACGTTGTCGGCGGCTTTGCTTGTCTCCATCAATTCCGACATCTGACTCGGGCAAGCCGCCGAAGCGCGGTTCGTTTTTGATTTAGATGATTTGGCTCGGTTTTTGTTAACCGGTGTCACCGCTGGAGGGGTTTCAGACAATTCATCAGCTTCCAGTTCATCCGACAAGGTGGTATCCCCGGCGAGTTCTGAATCTGCACTACAGATATTACGTCCTTTGATGCTGGCAACCGGTCCTCTCGTCGCTTTCGGCACACGACCCTTCGAAGAACCCCTCTTTTCCGATTTACACGATTTTAAGGCTTTCGTCGTTTTAGGTGCCAAAACCAGGGCGGATTCGACAACCACGCTGTTTTGGGACATATCTTGAACATCTTCCGTTCGATTCGAAGGAGTGGCGTTTCCAGAAACGTTTGCGTCAGCATTGCTCGCCGCAGCTTCCAAACCGGCAACGCTGGTCGTCCACTTTCGACCTCTGGAAATGGTCTTCTTGTTCGATTTGGACGCTTTAGACGATTTGGCTGCTTTCTTGGCAATAGGTGTGGACGTCAAAGGGCATTCAAGGGACTGCCAACTTCCCTCAACATCGTTCACCCGCCTTGATGCGGTCGTTTCTCCAGCATGTTGGCCAACGGCACTGACGACAAGTGCATCAACACTCGCGGTCATCTCTTTCATGACCTCCGACGGACGACCAGAGCCTGGTCTCTCAACACCGACTGTCGACGAGAGGATCGATCCGACGCGCTGATTGAGTTCGGACGACCCCCCACCTGCCACATCGGTTAAAGAGGAGGGCTCACCAGTACCATTTGCACAGGTGCCGTCCACAAAACCATTGGCCTTTGCGGTGTTTTTTTCGCTTCTTACGGCATTGACGTCGCTGTCGGCGGCGATAAGTGACTTCTTTTTAGATTTGCGAGGTGTCTTCTTCGCCTTGGCCTTCTCCTTAAAATTCGCCAACCCTTCAGAAACAGCCTTTTCGATCGCTGACTCCATCGGTTGCGCAGTCATCAGCACTTCGTTCTCGTTACTTCCAGGTTCGCCCGACAAAGGCACAAGCGAACTCATATCTGATCGCGAACCACCTTTCTGCTGATTCGATTCGCCTTTGGATGTCGACGTCGACGAAACAGTTTGGGTTCCAACGTCCTCAGATTGATTGGAACGTAATGATAGCAAACGTGCCGCTTCCATCGCTTCTGTATCGTGAAAAAAAGTTCCGAGAACTGGAGGCGTATATGAACGGGGACACACATCTAACATCACGCCGCCTTCTCGCATGCCCTGATGTTCAAGACTACTGAGATCCCCGACGGAAGACGAGGGGGAAGATTCGGATGATGTGGTCAAGCCAGTCGTACTCTGCGGTGTAATGCTTTCTGAACTTGCACCGAATATCGAATCTGGCGTGATAGATCTGGCCGGCGTTGGGACAACCCGTGCGGGGGAAAGACTCTGGACGTCGCCAACTTGCGGTTGGGGCTGCGGCTGGGGCCGGATCAGATGCCGTTCCAATTGGCATACATTGGATGCAACACGTGACGGGTTTGATGTCAAGCATACGCCAGCATTACTGGGAGATTCAACGGAATTGAATGCCAAAATTAGGTCTTCGAGAGTCGACGATCGATTGTGGGTTGTCGAAAACAATGTACCGCCGTTATTTGTGAAAGGAGAAATCAGCGATCCCTGTGTCTGAATTCTATTCGATGTACCAACGTCCCCCGTTGACCGGCGTCTTTCTTCCACGAGCACGGGTCCATTGGCAGCCGGAAAGCTGCCCCTTCTGGTCGAGATGGCTGGGGAAGTGCTGCTAGCGGTTGGAGGTTTATCGACGGGGTGTCCGGCCGTGGAAGTTCCTTCAATGGAAACGATTATCTTCCCCACTTCCTTATGCGGCCGTGAAGTATTCTTTTTGTTCGGGAAAGCGAACGAAGGGAATGCAGCATCCGCAAGGATTATGTGAGATGAATTCCCACCATAATTAAACGCGGAAGCAAACGCACAGCGAGTTATTCTGTTCTATTACTCACCTGCTTAGCTCGTCGCCGTCTCTCACGGTCCCTCCTGGCAAGCGCCTCGCGGAATTTCACTTCGGCTTCACCCCACTTGGGCCACTTCAATCTTGGGTGGATATCATTTTCTGTAACGTATTTGATGACCCTGCCCATGTAATGTTTCTTTTTAGAAGGGAAATCCGGACATTGAGCGCGGAAGCTGTCATAGGGCTCTCCAGGAATGCTCAACAATCGCAGGCTCTTTTTCTTGACTACAGAGCTTCATCCAGGAGCAGAAAGGGCAAAAGCATGGATTGGCGGGTTGTGGTTGAAGACATGCGAAGAAAGATTAGTATCACTACATAGTATTGTGCGTCGGAAATCGAATTCCGTCGATGTCAACTTACCAGGACCAATCTTCGAAGTATCGCACCATGATTTCATCCTCTTTGATGTCCGCTTCGTAACCCTTGAAAAAGGCGGGGTCCTCACACTCTGAGCGGGGAATGATCACGGCGGGCCACCACCAGATCTCATCTGTGTTATGCGGATCAACCCAGACGGGATGCGGTCGGAGAACTGTTTGAACACGGAGTCAAGCAAGACAAAAATATTGTCAGTTAGTATCCTTTCGGGAAAAAATCCAAGTAGAGCCAACAACGCTGCCCCATTCCAACACACTCACAGTCGGGCGGCAACAGTCCACCAACTTCGCAATCCCTGAAGATATCTTGATCGTCGACAAAGTCGATATGTTGTATCGGCTCGGAGTCGTCTTCTTCCTCTTCCTCTTCCTCCCCAGCGGACGCCGACGAAGAGCTGTCTTCGATGAGACCAGCTACACCTTCGCTTGAGCTCCCATCTTGCGCGACTGACATTTCATCGTGTTCCAAATCGGTGTCGATGACAATAGATCCACTTCCGACGGCCTTATTTTCTTCGCTCTACATGTGACAGAGACAGTGCAACAGCCAGAAAGAAATATCACGTCATATCGTTAGAATGCCTCACAAAACAACACACAAGTGCGAGCATTCGGGAAGATAGTAGAAGGACCAAAGAGAAATATGGAGACAGACCGTGACTGCGATATCGAAGGCATCGTTGCACGGGTAAAGGCCGGTACGAGAACGAGTTACTGGCCATTGCAGGCCATAGATTGTAAAGTGACGCAGACACCGATTGCACCATTGATGTATGATGTCGCCTTTCTTGTTTTGTGCACCCGTGCTGTTGCTGCGAACACCACGAGGAATATCGTTCGAATCGTCGTCGTACAGCTCCTTGCGACATTCTGGTATAGCACAAAATCTACCGTTCTTGTTCTGCTTCTTTCTGGTGTCTTTCATGGTTCCCGTTTGGAAATTGATTCCGGCGAAGACATCCGTGTAGTAGTTCCATTTCTCAGACCGGGCACGATTTTTGCGAAGCTTGGCAACCAGAGGCTTCTCATAGTCACTGCCGAATGGATCTTCTCGAGCGAAACCGCCTTTTTGGAGTCTTATTATTGAAGAGACGAACGAAATGTAAGTGACGTCTTTAAAAACACATTTCAAGCGAAAGAAATGTAAACTGTTCTTACTTTTCGCAGGTCTCACACAAACATTCACAATTATCGGTTCCAAAGTAATCTTCACCGTAATGTGTTGTAAGCTCTTCACCAACTTTGATATCTCGCAAAACTTGAAAGGATATTCCATTGTTCCCAAACGGAATGAACTGATACAGAGAACAGGAGTGAATCAAGATACATCTGTGTTGGCCTACTGGAGCTCGAAGTTAGAATCAGAAGGAAAAGCTCGCAGATTCAAACGAACCTTGCAATTCGGGTTGCAGTCGTGGTTTACAAATCGTGCCGGGCCCAGGAAAAGGCAGTTACAATTCTTGCGAGTTGTGAACATAACACTGAAGTCCCGGTTTGCCAAATACTCCTCGTCGCTGTCCGTGAGCTCGGCAATGACGCCCGAACAATGCCGAATCTGGTCACCTTTCTTCCATTCCCGCGTCGAGATGATGCAAGCCTCGACTTTGCCAGAATTTTGATATCGGCGCGTTTGGGCGATTTCGTAACCCGCATTTGGATGATACATCGAGAGATATCTTTTCGAATGCCTTTTTCCCATTTGATATGAAGAATGAGGCTCAGTAGAATGAAAAGACGATTGGAAATGACACGGGACTGCCTTACGCACTCGAAAAAGTTCTGTCGCTTAACATCGCCCAGCCCGAGCAGGAAGTTCTGGACTGGATGATAAATAGCAGCATCAGGAGTCCTATGTAATTATGTGTTAATGGAGCGTTCGTCAGTGATCGTGCGGCACCGAGATTGTTGTCAAATCTAAAGCGATTATAGAACTTACTGGGGTAGTAGAAACTGCTGAAATGCCCAAGCTGCATTCTTGACGCTCTTTTCCTGCAAAATATACGTTCTGATAATGGATATGAGCTTGCGCGGCAGGTTGTCCGATGGCGGGAACGCTCGAATTACTTCTGCACATATATAGAGGAACATGTGAGAAACCGGAGATGGATGAGCTCTCGCATTCAGTCAACCAAAAAATGGCAGCATGCAGAGGCGTGTTGCCTGCCACACAACGTAAGAACTGAAACGGTCGTAGAAGGAACTGATGCCGATTTACCGCGGTATTCGCCATTCATTTTATGGGTTTCAAAACCAAGATGTAGCCCGTCAAGGAGCAAGTCGCAACAGTAGTCATCATCTAGAGGAAGACGGGAAAACAGAAGTGAGCGCGGCGCTTGTGACCGTAAAACCCCCGGCCTCAGTACGATAATGCACAATTGTAAAGATACGGCAGCTTACAATCTGAGAGATCACGGAAAGAGAAAGTTGGGGTTGCTGCGGCGTTGGTCGAGGCGTGTTCGGTTCGTGCGGAAACCAGCTGTGTTTGTTCACTTTGCGGCGGCACGATCTCAGGCTCGGACTCCGTGGAAGTGAGGCCGATATCCGCGACGCCAATGGACAGTATGTCAATTTCAGACATCTCGTCTTGGGACATCGAAGGTTGGGTTTGAGACAACTGAGACCTCAACCGTTTCACATCATCCAAACCCCAACCCTTCAGCCTCCACTAAAAGTTGCCTCGGGCAACACGAAGTTCAGTGCCGCGGTTCTCACTGAGCAAACTGAAATAGGCCACGTTCGACGTGTGGGTCAGAATCCAACTCCGCTTTCGGCTGACCGCTTCAGCAAAGGGAGGAGTTACCACAGGCCGGCACAATTGAAATCAAACAAAGACTTTCGCTTTCTGTCCTTTGCACATGCAACGTTGTGCTGTCTGTATGCGAAGCGTTTCGGAGACGGAAAGGGGCGAAGGTGGATGTCAAAACCTGCTGTCAATAGAGTAGGTGGAGAGAAGGCAAAAGAAACACATCAGCTTCTTTGACCACAAAAAAGCTTTGCGGTTTCCGTATGCCGCCCTTCTATGCTGCTAACCTGTGTTTGCTGAAGCTGCCTCGAGATCAGCGTCGGGGAATAACGTTCTAGATGGTGTAGATGAAGCTCGACTCGACTTTAATAGAGTGGATGTCGAGACCAAAATTCATCTAAAGAAAATCACGACAAAGGAGAGAGAATGCACAGCGATGCGAGTGCGAAAAAGTATGCACCGGCGACAAAGACCAGACGACAGGGGCGGGTAGCGGGGGGACCCGGGCAGAGCGCTCTCGGTTTTGCACCAAATCTTGTCTGGATGTGTTCAGAGTTACACACCATTACAATCCCAAACTCAGCTGTTGAACCTACATTTCAAGTGCGGTTTTAGCGGCCAAGTCCTTTGGCATCACAAGGAAAGACTCTGAAAGGCGGAAAGAAGTAAGTTTGTGCAGGTGGGAATCAGGTGGGAAATCGTCCTAAATCGAAGTATTTCAAGAAGCGCGGGAGTTGGTTTTGTTGTCCACCCTGGTCATCAACAAATTCCTAGACTCCTGCATGCCTGGGTTTGAGTATGGACTGTCTCAGGTGAACCGAAGATGTCAAGGAGATTTGTCACGCTGGTGCGAAAACCGGTGCTCACGCGGTGACCAGGAAAGGACGCCGTTGAGACACCGGGCAATCTTCCCCCCTTTCTTTTCCCCTACTCTATCTCCTGAAAGCAACGCTCTTCCCAAGCAACTGGTTGACTTGTCTTCAATACGTTAACGACGACTTGTGAGCAATATCGGTCGAACGACCTGCTCATTCAGTTCAGTTTTCCATTTTCTTTTCTATCTGTAGAGGTAAACAAATCTTGTAAAGGGGCAAAAACATAGCTAACAACCACCACCAAAAAGTAAAAAAGACTTGGAACCGGATAATGGGGGAAATAACAAAAAAACCGGTCGTTGATGAGGAACTAAAAAGAGGGAGAGAATCCATAAAGCACACGATACAAGTACAAAATAAAGGAAGACCCGTCATAACAAGGGCCTGGAAAGAAAATACAGGAGAATATCCAAATAAGGACGGGTTGGAGTCATCAAAAGGGGAATATTCGTCCCAATGTCAGTTTTCCAAACCCATATCATTCCATAAATGTCCATTTTCATCGATTACCCACTTCACACAATCATGACGACGACGTTGATGCCTCGGTCCTCTCCACGCCATAATCTGCGAAAAAGGATGCCGCCCAAGACGCCGCCAACTGGTCCGCAGTGACAGACGAATCCGCCAACACAGACTGGTCCGATGTCGACGACCACGACCCCGGGACAGTGGAGGATGTACCCACAGCAGAGGTCGGGCACGCAGAGGACGGAGCAGCCGCATCTCCCGATGTTTCTGCACCTGCATCCGAACCCACCACGTTAGGCTTTTCCTTCACTGGGTGCATCTCTCTAGCAGTCGCGAACGAAGCTGGAGACGAGATCGCAGAACCCGCTGATATCGGCGACGGCAACGAAGCTGCATGCGCACTACTCGGTCGATCACTACCACCTTCTTGCCCCGGCACTTCTTCCTCCTCTTCCTGATGGTGGTGAATCTGCTCATACGCATTGATCAGTGATGATGTGGTCGACAAGGCAGACAGCGGTGAAGTCCTCTCATTACTCAAAGCACCGGCGCCCGATGAGGACAATGGTCTCGTAGAAACCGGTGGAGGTGTGGATTTGTACCTTTCCCGGTACGGTTTTCCCGTTCCATCCTCATTTACAACAGCTGCCGCAGAACTCGGGGATGCACATATTGAAGAACTCGTCGTGTTAGCACTGCCCTTTGGTGCAGTATACGGAATGTTTCCAACAGAGAGTGAGGGCGAATGTCGTGAGGTGCCTTTGGTTTTCCCTGCAGAAGATGGTGCCACAGATATTGAAGGTACACCATTTTCATGCGAGCCCACCGCGTTGGTTGTTGGTGTTCCGGTATAAGCAGGAACCGCCCTTTTCGTTGACATATCGACCAACCGAGATATGTTGTTCAGCTCCTCAATATTACGACTTGCTGTTCTGGGCCGTATCGAAGGAACTGCGACGGTGGTGGTGGAAGTGGCCATGTGAGGAGGACTGGCAGTAGCCGAGGACGTGCTGGATGGTGGTGTTGATGGTGCGGAATCGTTCAAACCAGCCCTAGCAGTATGATAAGAAGATGTATCCTCCACTGGTGTCGATGGTGCTGGCGACGGCGATGGCGATGGTGAAATGGAGGTCCGGGCAGGAACAGCGCCCCCCGTAGACACATTCGCAACATTTACATCATCTCCCTCACCACCCAACGTCGACACCGTAAATGTTGACTCAAGCGACTGCGTCGAGTACACAGACCTCCCACGGAAGGGTGGGTACTCCCCACTGTTTGCCGGTGATTTCAAAAACGACGACGGAGACGACGGAGATAGTGATAGAGATAATGAGGAAGTCGATGATGCGGAGAAAGAAGGTTGGTGGTGGTGGTGGTAGGGATTTTGGTGGTGGGACGGAGAGGAGGGCGATAAGGGGGAGAATGACATCGACTTGGATAGCGTTGCATTACCGGCTAGAACGGTTGCAGCCGATGCGGAGTTTGTGGCAGAGTTGTTGGCCTTGTACTTCAAACCGATGACATGTCGAAGGACCTGGACGTATGTGGTGTATTTTTCGTACTCCCGCATCAGGTACTTCTGTTTCCGAATCCAGTTGTTCAGGGCTTTCGTCTTCACCGAGGGGAGGTTTATGTACTAATTAAACCAAGAAGATATATCAGCGTTCTTGTCTTAAGCGTCGACCACCCAAAAGAGCACAAGCAAGTCAACTTTCTTGGCGTTTTCCTGGCTCCCAATAAACTTACCATTTTCTCCATGGGGTCGCGATAACTTGAATGTTCTTCAAGCTCTTTTTCCAGCGTCTCCACTTGCCGACGCATGCTCGCAAGTTGAACATCCTGAGGGGAAACATATTCAGAACCAACCAACCAATCAGTTGAAACTGCACCGCTCAAAATCCAAACACGTGAACCTCCAAGACGTTGTTCCACCAACTTTAGATCACAACCAGTTTAGACGAACTCACCTCATCATACAAGCTGACCACATAACCAACCCCGCTCGGTGCAACCCACTCCGCGATCTTAATCTTCTTATTCCCGGGCAGCGGTTGTATAACATCACCTCCACCGCCACTCGCAGCTGCCGCCCCCGCCGACGACGAAGAAACCACACTCCCACCATTGCCGGTCACTTTTGTCCACGTCCCCGAATACTTCGTTCCAGATGTAACATCACTGGTAGCGCTACTCACAGTCGTCGTGGATACCGATCTCACACTCGCTGCACTAGATTGGAGGGTAACATTAGCAATAGCGCTGACAGCGCCGCTACCGTTTCCACCGGCAATTCCATTTGCGTCTTCTTCATCAACTGTTCCTTTTTTCGCCATTAGGGCAATCAAGGCTTCCTCCCTCTCTTTTCGTTCCCTTTCTTCCTTCTCCTTCATCCGTTTTCTGAATGCGACAGCGCCCCAGCCGTACTCTGTGCTCCCGACACCGCCGCGCATGGGTTCCTTGGACCTTCTCGCAGCCCAGTAATTGATGCACCGGACCCAATCGATTACGTCGGCACTAGAGGGTGCATGGAAAAGGTGTGTCGAGCCGTTGTTGAGGAGGAGTGAGAAGACGTAGGGGCGGATGGCGGAGTAGCCGGGGGGTGGAAGGGCGCGTGCGAGACTGTGGAGGAGATTGTAGATTTCGGCGGGGTCGCGCGAAAGCTGTATCGGAGTTAAGAGAACATCAAAGAAAACATTATTAGCATAGAAGCCACAAACGAAAAGAACCAAAGCAATAAACAGAAAGAAAGCATGATTCCAATTACCTTTAAATTCAACTCCCTCCTCGAAGCATCAATACTCTTCCTCCCCGGGGGGGGCGGC
>JADGJF010000762.1:0-15156 GCA_027596845.1 Quaeritorhiza haematococci | reverse complement strand
CCCCAAACACACACACGCCCGAGCAGCCACCAAATAACACTGACCCTTTTTAGATCGTAACCACTGTTCAGAATTATGGGTGGAAGCAGTAGATTGAAGAAATATCGATGGTCAAAGGTCACCATTTCTTGAATTCCAGATCCTATTATCGACATGGTTCATTGAGGCAAAGAGACGGTGAGATTCGCTTCAACAGCCCAACAAGAAACCTGTTCCAAAGCATCTCTTCACGCACCTGGAGTTAACCTAATAATGAGCCCCACAACCAGCCCCAACACGATGGACACCACCGTTTCATGAATAAATCGAATTTTCCTCCGTTGTAGGTAGTAGCTCGTGAACAAGATAACGAACAGGAGCGATATTAGAATCAAGATTGCCCAACTGGACAATATCTCTTCCTCGGACCCGTCCGGAACTGGGGTTGGCGAAGGGGTGGACATTTCCGCGTGTTGGCGGAAGCTTGATTCAACCGTAAGGAAATTGAAGGGTTGCAGCACTCCAGAACTCTCCAGTGCCTTGTGCTGACAGTTGCGAGTGATACAATGTTTGACGGGCTCTCAACCGAACACTTGAATCTTAAAACAACTGCTGAAACAACTGCGGCTCAATGAAGTAACAGAACAAAATGGCCCTAGGACGACGCTCCGGATTTTCATTTTTTTGCCTCATAGAGGTAGGAGAAAATATCTTATTGATGGTGCTCTGTCAGCCAAGGTCCTTCTCCGCATAACTTACTTAAATAAATATGAATGGGTTCACGCAGAACTCAAGGAAAAAGACGGTGAGTGAAAAATATAGGTTCACCCCATCAGTCACTAATCACATCCAAAAAATAGAAAAATACCAAGATCGAAAATACCAAGGGCAGGACAAACGGCCATCCAACAACGACGATTAACGCAATACTGATGCTCACAACAGCCCACATGATCACATTGGCATAAATCACCAGCCCCAGGTTCGCGTGCTTCCAGCCGCGACGGCTGAGCGAAACGATAGAATTCATATCCCGGGGGTAAAGACGGAATGGCTCATCGAAGTGAGGAGCGAGGGCTTTTTGGAGATCCACATTTGCGAAGGCAGTTTCAGTGGATGGATCGCGGGGGGCTTGTTTGTTGTCGTCGCTGTTGACAGAGGGGATAGTATTCTCGGTGTTGGTAGAGGGGGGAGTGTCTTCGCTGTTGGAGGATGGAATAATGGATAACTTGTCGTCGGATGCATCCCAGGCATCTACTACTGGAGTGACGACTGGAACCTGATCTTGTACTGTTTGGGGGGTGGCTCCGCTTAGGAGCTCGACGGTGGAAGTGGTGCCTTGGTTGCCAGCGGACGGTTTTCTGAAGACACTTGAGGAGATAAAGAAGGTGGAAGTATGGGTTTAGAGCGGGGAAAATAAGGGGAGAAAGGCGCGCTGCATGCATGTGAAGGAAGCAAGGGTAACTTACGCTTTAGCTCGCTGGATTCCCTTGTTGGCATACGTCCAGACCATCGCCGGTGTGAGTGTGGTCAAGTGAAGGAGAGTCAACTCGTGTTTGCCTATTGGATATGAAAGAAAATTGCATCAGTAATTGAACTGAAACTGCGAAAGACTGCAGATGCGGCAAGGAGTCCCAGGCGGAATTCAATAGAAACAGAACCGTTTGAACTTACCATTGGAAATCACAAACTTGTAGAGACTCGATAGCACCTGAATCTTGATTTCAAAAGTCATTATGACCCAGAAAAGCTCGAAAATAACGGCCACAACTCTGATTGCAAAATCAACGCTGTGGGCGACCAATTCCTTCAAGACGCTGAGGATGCCCTTGACCAAGGTCAAAACCGCAACAACAACATCAATCCCGACCTTCTTGACCCCGCTAAACTGACTCTTCACCGACCCAATCTCCTTGCTCATTTCAGGGTATCGTTCCTGCATCGCGACCTCCAGAGCTTCGAGTTGAACCTGAGCCTCTCTCCCAGCGTCCCCCTGCGCAACACATTCAGCCTTATCCATGTTCGTGGTCATCAGATCTATGACAACCGCCGTCTGAGTCTCCGTTTCTCTATTTTGGATCGCGGAAATTTGGGCGGAGTTCTCCCCCTTGATACCGGCGATGATGGCGTCGACTTGGTCGTTGAAAGCGCCTTGCATTTTGGAAACCTTGGAAACGAAGGTTGCGCGGTTGCTTTCGAGGCGAGCTTGGAAATTGTCGTGGAAGCTCTTGATTTGTTCATTGATGCTCATCTGAAAGAATTGATTAAACCTGCTATTAGCCAAAACAGGTTTCTTCATGCAAAGTAAAACAGAAAGCCAAATGCCCGCGCCGTTTTTCCATTCATCGATGTATGTTTCGCGAGTACACATACCTGTGTGTTAAGTACGTCGTCCCAAGCAATCGCAGTCTTCACCTTGTCCAAAACCGACTTCAAAGTGGTGCCAGCAAGCCTCCACATCTTTCCCAAAACCTCCACGACAGCCTTCACGCCCTTCACAACAATCTCCACAATCTTCTGCCCGACTTTAACGATAGCCTTGACAGCCTTCTTCCCTTTTTCCTTGATGACCTTGATTCCTTTCGCGCTCTTGATGGTCCGCTTGGTTTCTTGAAGGTCTTGGTCGGTGTCGGATTCACGGCGTTTGAAGAAGGTGGGTTTCTTACCAGGGTATTGCGGAATGATAAGTGAGTTGGGATCGGTGAAGTGCCGGTTGGTAGATCCGGCGAGGGTGCGGGTGTCGAAAATGAGAGCTTCGTGATCGGTGTCGGAGGGGAGGCCCAAGGATGAAAGTTGGTGGGGCTGAAGGGATGCGAGGAGGTCGAACGCTGCGGTGTCCGCGTAGAACTCGGACCTACAAATGGTGAAAAGGAAATCGAAAGGAGGTTATAGGACGGTGAGCAAATTGATCAGGTCCCATGTTGGTGCAATCATGTAAAGCAAGAGAAAAGGGACCGAAATCAAACCAATCTCTTTTACGGCAATGTATGTAGGTTTCCCACCCACTTACCATTTATCACTGTAACCAGGCTTGTATGAAAGTTCTTGCACGCCCACATCATCATCCCCCTCAACCGGAATCGAAAATGTCACTCGTCCCATCGCATTCGTCACCAGCTTGAACTTGCCGTTTTGCTTGATTGCCTGCCGAACAATCAAACCAGTCTTCGCATCCATCGTGTACACAGGCTGTTCCTCTTCTGTTGCGGCAAACTTGATAGGCACGCCAGGGACGGGAATTTTCTGGTCGGAGTCCGGGAGCTGGGCATAGACTGTGAAGGAGAGGTAGTGACTGATGATGCCGATGGGTGCTTGGTCAGGGGAAGTCGATTTGTAAACGGTTGAAAGTATGTTTTTGATTTCGGTCGTGAATGTGGCGGTTGAGAGGTAGCATCCCGAGCGGCGTTTCGTGTAGGCTTCGGAGGGGCAGGAGGTGCCGGGAATGAAGAGGGCATTGGTGTCTTGGGACTGAGTCAACACTTTCGGTTTGGTAAATTTGTTTTTGAGACGATCGAAAAAGTGCACAGGCCTGGGAATGTCGGGATTATTGATGAGGTGAGAAGCGAGTCACAACACAAAAAAACGTCTGGAAAAGACGACATACCTCGTCAAGGCATGGCTGAAAAGCGTGACCAAAACGGCAATTAACAGCAAGCTCTTTCAGACAAGAAAATGACACATCGTCAATTAGAATCACTCGCGATTGAAAAGCCTGCAAGGAACGGCGAAAACCGTTTTTAATGGCAATTCGAGAAGGGTTATACCACTGTACCTTGTTGGACTTCAGAAGCCTTGTAAACGCCATTGTATCCGTCTGTTCTCCCTCTTTCACTCTGTCAATCAAATTCAAGAAATGGTCTTCCAGCGCCAATTCGAATGGACTTCCATATTATATAATCTCTTCACGTTGATAGCAGCAGAGAAAACCCTTTTTGGGGGGGGCGTCGTGGATTGAGGAGGAAAAAATCTTTGAAAGCGGTATTGTGGCTGTGGAATTGTCGGGGTTTTAAAAAAACCATTGGGATTTGTTTGGGAAAGGCTGGCGGCAGTGCTCGTGTGGAAAGTCGAGGAAGTTGATATAGATCAGATATAGGTAAGGAACGCTCTGTTCTCGCGGTGAGGCAGATTCACGGTGGCCAAATTTTGTAACTACTCTGATTGTTATGAGGGGCGTTGTTATTAAAACGAGGATTTACATAGGTTCAGGTTAATTAAATTCTCAATTATCTGACATTTCAACTAAACATTTTCCACGTTCAGGGAACAAAGCAAAAATGGTAATTTGTAAAAATTCTTTTAGGAAAGATTCGAGCACGGCCACCGCTGCTGCCGCCGCCGGTCAATTACACTGAAAAATTTTCCCATGTTTGGTGTGCTCTTGATTCGCCATCTCGTTTGAACTTATAGACCTGCTCCTGGACCTACTCTGCTCACAGACGAAGTCAGATTAGAACACTGAAAATGATCAGCATAAGTCGCGTGAAATAGATTTCATTTCAGGCAGATTTCAGGCAACCTGTTTCGCTTGTTTTTCGCCGATGTCCATTGGTCATTGTTTTCTTTCTGGTTGAGATTGTGCCAAATCAACGCTCCGAAAGCCTCGAAATGAACCCCAACACCAGTACCCAGCTTCGGATGGGCGGGAATAAGGAGGATTTGGAGAAGAGTATGTGCGGTCATAATGGCATTTGAGCACAGATTGAAGCAAACTTCCTACGATTATGGAAGCCAAGATAGCCTTCGAAGTTGTGGCAGCACGTGTCACCCAGACCGATCGTCTGACGGACCTTACTTGGGCGTTAGAGTGGATTGAGAAGTATTCAGGGGAGAGGAGTGAAGGTGAGCGGAACCTTTCGGATCCGGAGGGGGCGAGTCGGAGGCGAACGATCATGAACGATTGATTTTACATCTATCACAATCAACGAACTTGAGCTGCTTCAGCTGAGCGGCGCAAATACGAGCTGTGACCTGGAGCGAGATCTTCACATATTCAGGCATACATGGAGGTAGTCTCCTTGACATTGCGTCTCCAAGTGCCCAGTTTGCTTTTCTTTTTTCTTTCTGTGCTTTCTTGAAAACCTGTTCCTCTTCCCTCTCTCGCATCACCCCTTGCCACACGTCCGTCAGCATCATATTTCCATTCTTCCTCCCCCCCTATTTGCGAACGCGTGGCCGAACATCGGCGCAACACCTCCCCACATGACCCACACATCTTCTCTCCAGAGCTTCCAAATCTCTCTGCTATTCTTCCGCAACCACCTGCCATGTCGGATGAGACGATCTAGTTTTCATCACTTGCATCTTCAACCCCATGGCCTAGGGTGATGTCAAAAAGACGGAGGGAATGCGAGTTAGAAAAAGGAAGAACAGACAATCTAGTGGAAACGGGGGTTGACACCATAACTTGAGGCAACACGAGGGACTACCTGTATGGATGTTGGGGGAAATAGAATGTGAGTCGATGCCATATTGGCGCAGGTCCCCTCTGTCATGTTGATGGTGTGAAACATCTGCGCCCGGCTTCGATTCACATAATCAAAATAATGAAAGCCTGTTTCTTGACGAGAAGTACATCGTCTCGACCCCTCAAGTTCGAGCATGAACGTTTTGATGGAAAGAATCATGTGTGGAAAGAGTCGTAAAAATTCCACGAACGTTCTTTGTGCAGATGTTTAACTGGACAAAAAAGGTGGTGCGATCGTACTCATATTGACAGGACGGCCATGGAATCCAACATGGCTTGATGGACATCAAAATCGTTCGATTGGAAGCTGCACTGGAAGTTGCAGAGAGAGAGGTGCTGCCCGGCAAGTTCTGGGTCTAAGCTCCATCGAGCGAACATTGAGAAGACCCGCAAAAGGTTATTCGGACTGGGCCGCTCTAAGGCACCAAGAAGGCGGGTTGTGTAAGGAAAACCGACTCTACCGTAAATTTCTACCAATTTGCAACCCGGCCTCAGCTTTCTGATTGAGGACCGTCGAGAAAAATCAGGACACTGGTTGGACTTTGGAGGTGTGGCCGTCATGTTGAAGCAGCATTAAAGACACCAGACTTCAAGTTTTGATAATCTCGTAAATGAATACTGTTTTATTATTGGTCTCTGGTCGTCTTCTTGGCATAACCAAAATAAATAAAGAGGTGTAGAACTCAGACGGTGGGTGGATAGATATAGTTTGACCCCAGATTTCACCCCGTTACTTAAAGAGAACGTAAGCATACAAAACAACAAAAATTCCTAAGGGGATGGCAAACAGCGGTCCGCTCATTACGATCAACGCAATACAGGCGGCCGGGACCGCCCATACCATCAGATGAGCAGCAATTGTCACCGCTAGCTCGGACTTCCAGCCACGACGACGTAGCGCAGCGAGAGATTTTATGTCACGGGAGGAGAGACTGGATGGTTCATCGAAGTGAGCGACAGAGTTTTGTTTCGCCAAGGCGGCTTGAGTGGTTGGAACGCGGGGTACTTGTTCGTTGTCATTGCTGTTGGAGATGGGAATAGTGGATAACGTGCCGTCCGATGCATCCCGGGCATCTTGATCCCGTTGTATTTGGGAGGTGATATCGCCTGGGAGCTCGGTGGAAGTGGTGCCCTGGTTGCCGATAGACGGTTTGCTGAATGCACTTCAGGAGTGTATAAAGATGGGTGTATCGATTAAGTACGGAAAGTTACGTACGAGAAAAATAGGGGAGAACGGCTGGATGCATAGGCAGGAAGGAAGGAAGACTTACGCTTTGGCGCGCTGGATTCCCTTGTTACCGTACGTCCAGACCATCGCCGGTGTGAGTGTGGTCAAGTGAAGGAGAGTCAACTCGTGTTTACCTGTTGATGTGAAAGAAAATCGCATAAGAAATGAGGTGAAACCGAAAAAGACCAGATGCAAGAAGTCCAAGGCGGAACCCAACAGAAACAGAGCCGTTACAACTTACCATTCGAAATCACAAACTTGTAGAGACTCGATAGCACCGGAATATTGATCTCAAAAGTCATTATGACCCAGAAAAGCTCGAAAACAACGGCCGCAACTCTGATCGCAAAATCGACGCTGTAGGTGACCAATTCCTTCAAGACGCTGAGGACGCCCTTGACCAAGGTCAAAACCGCCACGACAACATCAACCCCGAGCTTCTTGACCCCGCTAAACTGACTCTTCACCGAACCAATGTCCTTGCTCATTTCAGGGTATCGCTCCTGCATCGCGACCTCCAGGGCTTCAAGCTGAACCTGAGCCTCTCTCCCGGCGTCCCCCTGCACAACACACTCAGCCTTATCCATGTTCGTGGTCATCAGATCTGTGACAACCGCCGTCTGGGTCTCCGTTTCTCGATTTTGGAGAGCGGCAACTTGGGCGGAGTTCTCTCCCTTTATACCGGCGATGATGGCGTCGATTTGATCGTTGAAACCGCCTTGCATTTTGGAAACCTTGGAAACGAAGGTTGCGCGGTTGCTTTCGAGACGAGCTTGTAAATTGTCATGCAAGGCCTTGATTTGTTCATTGATCATGATCTGAAAGGAAAGATGAAAACATACTATCAGCGAAAACAGGTTTCTTTGAGCAATTCAAAACAACGGCAGTTCGGTAAACTCCAATGCCCGTGAGTTGTTTCCATTCACCATGTCTCTCTCACGAGTATACATACCTGTGTGTTCAAAACATCCTCCCAAGCTATTGCAGTCTTCACCTTCTCCAAAAGCGTCTTCAACGAGGTCCCAGCAAGCGTCCATATCTTTCCCAACACCGCCACGACAGCTTTCACGCCCTTCACAACAATCTCCACAATCTTTTGCCCGACTTTCACGATAGCTTTGATAGCTTTCTTCCCTTTCTCCTTAATGACTTTGATTCCTTTCGCGCTCTTGATGGTCTGCTTGGTTTCTTGAAGGTCTTTGTCGGTGTCGGGGTCACTCCGTTTGAACAAGGTGGGTTTCTTGCCAGGGTATTGCGGAATGGTAAGGGAGTTGAGATCGATGAAGTTACGGCCGAGGGATTGGGCGAGGAAGCGGGTTTCCAAGTAGAGACTCGCAAGAGCTTGGGGGTCGATATTGGAGGGGAGGTCCAAGGATGGGAGTTGGTCGGGCTGAAGGGATGCGAGGACGTCAAACGCCGCAGTGTCGGCGTAGCACTCGAACCTGCGAATCGCCAGAACGCAATCAAAAGGATGATATGGAAAGGTAAACAGATAGATCAGGGTCCGATGTCGGTGCAATCCTGCCAAATAGAGAAACATCCCAGCAATTATTTAACCTTATCACTTGCTTACCATTCATCGGTGTACCCAGGCTTGTATGAAAGTTTTTGCACGCCCACAGCATCATCCCCTTCAACCGGAATCGAATATGCCACTCGTCCCAGCATGTTCGTCACCAGTTTGAACTTGCCGTCCAGTGTGATTGCCTGCCGAACAATTGAGCCGGTCGTCGCATCAATCGCGTGCACAGGCTGTTCCTCTTCCGTTGCGGTAAACTTGATAGGCACGCCAGGGACGGGAACTTTCTGGTCAGAGTCCGGGAGCTGGGCAAAGACTGTGAAGATGAGGTAGTGACTGAGGACGCCGGTGGGTGCTTGGTCGGGGGAAGTCGACATGTAAACGGTTGTAAGCGTGTTTTTGATTTCGGTCGTGAATGTGGCGGTTGAGAGGTAGCATCCTGAGCGGCGTTTCGTGTAGGCTTCGGAGGGGCAGGAATTGCCGGGTATGAAGGGGGCATTGGTGTCTTGGGACTGAGCCGACGTTGCCCCCTTGAATTTGTTTTTGAGACGATCGAAAATGTTCACAGGCCTAGGAATGCCGGAATTATTGATGAGGTGAGAAGCGAGTCACAACACAACGATGTCTCGAAAATACGTCTGGAAAAGACGACATACCTCGTCAAGGCATGGCTGAAAAGCGTGACCAAAACCGCAATCAACAGCAAGCCCTGTTCAAATCAGAAAATCGCCTATCGTCAATTAAAATCACGTTGCAATTCAAAAACATGTAAAGTATGCCCAAAACGGTGTTCGATGGCGCTTCGGAAAGGAATCACGCTGTACCTTGTTGGACTTCAGAAGCCTTGTAAACGCCATTGTATCTATATTTTCTTTCGCTTTCCCTCTGTCTATTGAAATCTACGAAAGGGTCTGTTAGGGGCAATTCCCATCGACTTCCATATTTTATACTTTTACTTTATGCACGTTGTTCCGTCAAAGGACACCCGTTTTCTGGGCGTGAGTTGGATCTGAGTTGCGAGACAAAATCTTTGAAAGCGCCATGGTGAATGCATGTCGGGATTCGAAAAAACCATTGGACATTTGTTTGGGAAAGGCTGGCGCCAGGGTTGGCGCCGCTGCCATGAAAGGTTGAGGATGCTGATATACTACGGCTGATACTAAGATCCCATCATCAACGCTCTTTTCTCACGGTGACCTCACGGTTAGATTCACAATGGCCAAGATTGCTACTGGAGAGGGGCAGAGGGGGGTGGTTGCAAAAATAAGGATCTACACAAGATTGAGGTCAAAATCTGGGTCAAAATCTCTTTCTCACTCTAAACATGTCCATGGTTTAAAATCTTAGGCGAGTTATCTCTGACAAAATCTTTTGTTGAAGTACCGGGCGCCAAGACCGGGCGCCGCCGTCGATCACCGATTTATCCAGGTGTCCAACCCAATTGGTAAGGAAATGTTTGGGAATCCTGATGGCCCACCCACTTTTTCGACCATCTCGAAAACAGATCGACCAGAGACTTCGCTCCATTTGTTTCCCTTCATCGTCGAAACATGTGCTTCAGTTCTCAAGGAAGGACCAGCGAAGTAATCTTCCCCAGCTTCAAGGTCGCTTCAAGTCTTCGCTAGAAGACACCATGGTTCCCACCAATAGCACGAAGCAGACATAGAATGAAAATGGTTGCCGGAAATTAGAGCGGAAATCGCGACAACGGATCTTGAGCACCTCTGTTTTGCTTTTTTGTCGACTTATTCCTCAATTTCGACTTCTCCCGCAAACATGTTGAGAGTCAGGTTGAGAGTGCGAATATAAAATGTCTATATTGGTACCTTTGTTTGTTTTCTGAAATTACGATAATGTTTAGTTTTGGTTTGCGTCATAAATAAATCATGTAGTGTGCTACTGCTGTCCATGCCAGCTTCTCTGCACGTAACTCTACTTTTAACTTAGGTCCAAATAATAATCGGTCCCCCCGACAAACTGAACACCAACAACAACATCAAAGCACTCGCAGGGGGCAACGCACTCAACACAGCACCAAACATGACAAGCATGGCAATATTGACACCAATAACCGCCAACACAAACGTGACGGCCAACGTGATCATCACAGCTTCCTTCCAGTCCCGACGAGCAATGTCGAGGACGGATTTCATGTTGAAGTCACGGCGGGCGTGGATGTGGAAGGGGGCGACGGTGTTTTGGGGGTTGTCGGTGGTTGGGAGGCGGGGCTCGTCGTCGGAGGAGGAGGAAGAGGAGGAGGAAGAAGATCTAAGGTCCTCGCCGATGGCCAATTGGGCTTCGGGGTCGGCGAAGGGTGAGGGGATGTCGTTGGATGCTGATGGGCGACGGCTGGGGATTGAGTCGGCGTCTCTGATGGATGGTTCGCTTTGAAGGGCGTCGGTGACGGCGGCTTGGGTTCCGGGGTCGGCGAAGGGTGAGCGTAGGTCGTTGGATGCTGATGGGCGACGGCCGGGGATTGAGTCGGCGTCTCTGATGGATGGCTCGCGTTGAAGGGCATCAGTGACGGCGGCTTGAGCTTCGGGGTCAGCGAAGGGAGATTGCTGTTGTTGTTGTTGTTGTTGTTGTTCTGGGGTGTTCGGGATTGTTGGGCGGCCAGGGGTGGGGAAGGGACTAAAGAGATGGAAAAAAGGTGAGTACCAGGTACGGAAACGAGGACTGAAGAAGGAAGAACTGGACGGTAGTGAGGTAGTTTGACAGAAGGGTGGGAGAACTTACGCTTTGCCGTGGTGGAATGCCATGTATCCGTAGGTCCAAATAATCGCCGGGGTAAGTGTGGTCAAGTGAAGCAAGCTCAACTCGTATTTGCCTGGGAGGAACAAAGAAAACAAAATAAGTGTCAAGATCCAACCAGCTCAGAAAAACTACCAATGAAGATTCAGACTGGCAAAGAAGAAGAGGAAACAATTACTCACCATCGGAAATCACAAACTTGAAAAGGTCCGAGAGGATCGGGATCTTGATTTCGAAGGTCATGACAATCCAGTAAAGCTCAATAGCGACTTCCAAGACCTTCATGGCGAAATCTCCAGAGACGGCAACCACGTCCTTCAAGATGTTGAAGATCCCCTTGATCAAGGTCAAAATAGCGACGATGATATCCATTCCGACCGCCTTGAGTTCGCTCAAAGTCTTCCTGATCCCGCCAATCTCCTTGCTCATCTCAGGGTAGCGTCCCTCCAAAGCAACTTCCAAAGCCTCAAGCTGGACTTGAACTTCCTTCTGTTCGCCTGCCTCCGGAACACAGGTCGCCTTATCCATGTTGGCGGCAAGAACATCTGTGACAACAGCCATACGGATTTCGGTTTGCGGGTTTTGAAGCGGGTTTTCGGCAACGGGGGCGATTTCAGCGGGAGTGGTCTTCTTGATGCTAGCGATGACAGCGTCGATTTGAGCGTCGAAACCCCCTTGGATTTTGGCGAGTTTGTTGAGGAAGGTCTCGCGGTTCTTTTCGAGATTGGCACGAGCGTTTTTGCGGACTTCCATGATACGCGCGTTGAAAGCCATCTGGGAAGGAAAAGGGAACAGATCACATCAGAACCGCACAGTTGGTGAAAGATAAGCAGGCACAGTAGAATCAAAAAATGAAGCACACGGTACCAACCTGAGTGTTAAGCACTTCTTCCCAACGAATCGCGACCTTGACGGAGTCCAAAACCTTCTTCAAGAACGTCCCGGCAAGTTTCCAAATCTTACCCAAAACCGCCACAACAGCCTTGACACCCTCGACAATAAGTTCCAAAGCCTTCTCCCCAACCTTCAGAATCGCCTTCACAACTTTCTTGCTCTTGTCTTTGATGACCTTGATCCCGTTAGCCTTCTTGATGCTTTGTTTGGTTTCCTCCCATTCCTTTGCGTCGATTTCTTTGGCGCGTTTGGTGAGTGCGTGCTTCTTCCCAGGGTGGAGGGGGAGGACGAGGGAGGAAGCGGAGGCAAACTGGTGGTTGGTGGATTGGACGAGGGTTTGGGTTTGGTCGATGATGGCGTCGAGGCCGTTGGTGGAGGTGAGGCCGAGGGATTCGGGGTTTTGGGAGGGATCGACAGAGGCGAGGGCGTTGAGGGCGGCGGTGTCGGCGTAGAAGGTGAACCTATAAAAGTCGGAAGGTGGCAAGATGTGATTAGGAAATCGTGTACCAGATCGATTGAGAATGGGGCTCGAAAAAACAATATGAGAATATGCGCTGAGATCCGTGACTCACCATTCATCGCTGTGTCCGGCCTTCACAGCGAGATCCTGAACACTAACATCCTCATCCTCCTCAATCGGGATCCAAAACACGACCTTCCCCTGCACATCCGCCTTCAACGAAAAGTGACCCCTCAATCCAATCGTCTTCTTCACAGTGAACCCACTCTCCTCATCAATAGCGTAAATGACCTGTTCCTCTTCAGACGCGCTGAACCGAAGGGGCATACCGGGGACAGGAACCTTCGCATCCGATCCAGGAAGTTGAGCATAAACCATAAAGGAGACATAGTGACCGATAGCCGCAACGGGTGCTTGACCAGCAGCGGTGGCAATGTAGAAGCGTTGAACAGCGTTTTTGGGTTCGAGGGAGAATTGCGCGGCCGAGTGGTAGCATCCTGTCTTTTTCTGGGTGTAGGCGTCGGAGGGGCAGGAGTCACCGGGGATGTAGGGGGCGTTGTCGGATTGTTGGAGTTGGGATTGTTGAGAGGATGTGTGTTTGGATTTGTGGAGTTTGTTGCGGAGGCGGTCGAAGAGGTTGATCGGCCTTTGTGGTGGGAGAACATGCCAATAAATGTGCAATGGTTAGAAACGGAGTTTGATGATTTTCGAAAATCCCACCAAGATCATTGGAAAGTCAACCGTTGAGTCCTCTTACCTAGTCAAAGCATGACTGAAAAGCGCGACCAAAACCGCGATCAAGAGCAAGCTCTGATTTCAACAAAATCAAATGTTTACGTTAGTTCGGAGTTTCAAATCCCTCCCGCCACCCGCCAAACCGTGCATAATGGCGCTCGAAAATGGCTCGCCGCGTTGAACTTACCTTCTTGGACTTCAAAAGTCTTGTAAATGCCATGGTATCTCGTCTTGTCTCTTGTTTTTCTTTCTATCTATGGTATACTCTAAATGGCTGACAAGTCTTTTTGGAGGGAATTTCTAGGTGGGACATTTTATTCCTCTCTATCTATATACCACTTCAAATTCCAGTTCGGCGCAAGTTCGGCATGAGTTCGACAAGGGCCTCAAAGGCCCCTCAAACATTTTTCGGCAGGAGAGTGTGAGGTGTGTGGGGGGGGTGCGGCGACCAGAAGATCCCAAAACGCAATTTTTTTTTTTGTCGTAAGAAAAAACGCATCCTCGATCATCCATGTCCTCTTGACGTTGTCTCCTCACGTATATCATTTTGCATATCATGAATATTTCAGTTGGTGTGTGTATGTCTCATTAACGACGAAAAAAGGCGCCGGTTTTGGGAAGGTTGCCGCGCGGGGGATTCAGGTCCCGGTGAATGCATGTTTTGTTTGGGGGCGCACGGGCGCTACCGTTGGTAACAGATCCAGATGTGCGAGGAATTGGTTTCAGGTGTTTCAGGTGTCTCGAGACCAAAAAAAAAATTTCCTCTGAATTACAAACTCCGACGTTTGCAGACGACCATGGCAGAAATTTCAAAACTCTGACCATGAGATCGCCCAAGACTTTGGTGGTCGCCATCTGAGTTACTGTGCAGGGTTGCCGTCGGGTTGCCGTGCAGCTCGCCACATCACGGACTTCTGGACTTGTGGCTGTTCTGACTTCGTTTCTGATGCAGGGAACTTCCCTTACTTTGGGTGCCCTGGCAGTTTGGCAAGTGACCATAGAGATGGTGTGAGAGCAGGTGGGAAAGTAAGCGCGTGCGTAGAATGGATTTCAACATGGATAGCACTCGCGTTAGGGCACGCCAGGCGCTTTCCAACTGCTCGACCGGAGTTCCTGGTCGCGCTGCGTATAAACGACGAACTTCAATGAGCATGATTTCTTTTTCGTCCCGACCAACTTGATCGCGCTTTGCCTCTAGTTAACTTATTTGGCATTCTTCGTTTTTCCATTTTTCGAGGATTTCATATGGTGGATAACTGTCCTGCGGATGGCAATCTGAAGTCATGAGGTAAACAATAAGCAAGCTCCAAATTCAATTCCTGGTCGCGCTGCGCGTGCACTTCCTCGAATGCCCTTTTTTGGCCCACGCCATCTCGAAAAAGGGTCGACATTTCCCTCCAGCTGTTGCGTTGTCAGGTTATGCCTCGGAAACGGTGCATGATGTTCAGAGGTGGCAAGGCATTCGCATTCAATGCACTTCAAGAAGTAAGTCTCGCCATCCCCACAGTTCACCGTTCGTTTCACTCACCAACGAGATCTTTGTTTGATTATGTTGTAAATGAGATCCATCTCATATTTACAAATACAAAGTAACTTGACGTTCTGCTTTTGAGGATCTAATAGCGAACATAATATTCAATACTAGGGGATGGGAACGCAGATGGGAACCAGGATGGGAACGACCAAAAATGCAAGCCTCCAATTCGAATCCTGGCCGCGCTGGGCGTTACGTTGTACTGTTATAGAAGGTTCTTATCGAGTTTCTTTTGCCCAGACAGACAGACTCCCTCGAAAGGACGTCGACATTGCATGCAATTACCCGTACTTGCCAAGTCAAAACGTCGCGAAAAGTCTCGCCGTCTCTCCTTCACATAACCAATCTCTTCACTCGTCAACCAAGATCAAAGAACATCCATTCCATCATACATCTCCCCGTCTTCATCCTTCAAAACCTGGCAAGGCGCCCAGCAAGCACTGCAGCTCTGCAAGATGGGAGATCATTCATATGTGTTTGGAGGTAGTCGAGCATGGATGGTATAGGATAGCGCTGGCATGCCCAAAACATCAATGGAAGACACTCAGTTGGAAGCAGGGGTGGGATAAGGCGACGGGATGAGTCGGGGGGG
>JADGJF010000761.1:0-15163 GCA_027596845.1 Quaeritorhiza haematococci | reverse complement strand
AAACAAAGGGGGGAGGAGGGACGGGGGACGGAAAGAAATGCGAAGGGACGAACGTAAGTAAAGGAAACAGCATACGCACTTTTCTACGGCCTCTCTCCATCCGCGCTCCTTATCTTCAACTTGTGCTTCGAGCATCTGGACTTTTCGTTGTAATGCCTCGACCATGGAATCCTCCCTGTCACCCTCCAACTTCTTGAGCTTCACCTGGAACAGACATCAGAAGCCAAACAAGGTTGAATTCAAACCGAAGATTCACAGTATTCAAGACAAAACGCAAAACAACGGACATGCGTTCTCCAGGACCCAATCCAACCCCATTGATAATGTTTCGAGGACTTCCCCCGTTCTCAACAGCCCAACTGCACAGCATGCGTCCATCATCACCCCACAACACCCACAGAACGCACAATCAAGTCATTTTTGTAATTTCTTTACCTCTTCGACACGCTTTTCCTGCCGTTCCAAGTCCATCTGCAAGAGAGTGACCTTGTTGTTCAAGTTCTGAACCTCGGTTTCGCGCCGTGCGAGCTCATCCTTGAGGATTTTGACTTCCGATTCGGCCTTCTCAGCACGCTGGTTGGCGGTCTCGGACTCGATGCGAAGCTTTTCGAGTTTCTGTTGATGTGAATGTCAAGAAGAGCCAAGTAGATCCAGAACGCGAAAAAAGGACCATGTTGGAGGTTCGATATGAACATGAGAGGACGTATGCGTTGCGTTTCAATAGAGCAGTTGAACGAAGTTGTAGACGGATAGCACCGCAAATCAGGATAGAATTGAGAAGATGGGACACGTTAGTGTTATTCAGAACGAAGCACGGGGTTTCATATATCCCATCCGACGGGCACGACCAGTTTGGAAGCATTAGCTTTTGCGCCAAAAAAAAGCTTCGTCCGAGATCCATCCCCTTCCGCGCCGCGCGATGAAGAACCGACAACAACCCCTTCATGGCGAGACCCCAGAGTTACAGGATACACCAAGTGTTCGTTCGCTGACGCCTTACCTCCTTGATCTTGTCCATGGTGTGTGGTTGAAAGGTTTATATGAAGGAAACTGTTGGGGAGACAAGATAAAGGCAACGCGAAGGCGGTTAATATCTACTTTTCGCGGTATATCGCCCATCAGATCAATGTGTGGCCGTGAGTGAGGTTGGAGGTGGTCTTAATAGCTGCATTTCAACGACGGTCATCATGACAAGGTCAAAGACCCAACCGCCAAGCTTGATTGATATCGATAAGACCGAAGCAGCCAGCACCAAAGCGCCGAAAGCAGCGAAACGACTCGGCGGGGGAAGTTGGGGATATGCCACAGCGCCTCCATGTCGAATGCATTACGGGTTCGCTTACCTTTACGACAACGTCTGGAGACCCAAGGAAAAAATCAGCTTAGGAAAATTTTGCAGGTGAAAAGTAAGAGCGAAACTGAGGTGGAGAACAACAGCTGTTTTGGGCTTCTTTGTGCAAGGGGGTCCCCAACTTCCCAAGCCCTCTAAACACATCAACACAATCTTGGAGAATGAATTGTGGCGCAGTGGCCATGGTTCCACCCAAACTCTTCCAACGACCGCCGCGAAACCCCAGTCTCCCTCCGCGGTCGCCTCATCCCCTTCCCCCCCCCCGCTTCCCATATTCGGATCAGATGGGCGTGCTTTCAAGGGTGAAGCCAGCAGTCTTCCCCATGCTCGCGGTGTCTTCAGACGTCATGTAGATCTACCCCCTACAATAGATTTTGGGAAGGAGTCCACCTAGGAGCCCCCTCGGAGCCCCGCAATGCCCCTGGCATATCCGCCATACTCTTAGTTTCCCTTAAGTCATGATGAGCTCCAAAAGTCTCAAGTTTCCGGTCGACTATGTTCATTGCAGTTCGGACGATCTTCTTCCGGACACGTTCTTACAACGCCTGGCAGGCGTTTCCTTTCTTCGTTCTCTCTTTTGATTTTTGTTTCATGAGAGTCGTTTTTATCCCGAGTGCGAGTCCGCATGTGTGTTCCCGAGTTGCGCCGGTTAGAATGATCAAGGTTCAACGATGGAATGCTGCCGTCCAACTGACTTCCAACAGTACATTGTACCATGCAATGATAAATGCTGTTCCATAAAACAAGTAGTCAGCAAAGTGTCTGGATACCTAGTGAAAATGCTGCTCGATATTCACTCGATATTGATGCTGGCGCGGATTGATCTCTTTCCTCCGAAAGCGACAACAAGAACGATTATCAACTGGATGCGGAAAAAGGATGGTGGGGGGAGGGCGTAAGAAGAGCGGAAGAAGAAGATGAATGGGACTCAGAGGAATCAGAAGGACCGGACTATGAAGATGAAGACTGGAGGAAGTGAATTCGGAAGGAGATAAAAAGAGTTTAAACCGAGTTTGAATCTCTAGATCTCTAAATATGCAGGGCATCAGCGGAGGCAAAGTTGCGAATCGGGCTCGGAGTGGTTCTGGTAATCTGTACCAATCTCTTCATCCATCCACATTCGATTTTACAGTATACAGTACTTCCCATTCAAGTGCATGACTGTTGATTTTTTGTCTAAACTTAGTTGATAATTACACTGCTATTTTACATATTGACACACAGGATTACGAATTTTCGGGAAAACGCTCACTTTTACCCCTCTTTGTTTATGCTCCTCTTTCTCGTCGTTTTCGTTCTCTTTGTTATCCACATCGTCTCCTCTCATTCCTCTTCAGACTCACATTCCTCTTCATCTTCCTCCGTATCCCACTGATCTTCATCTTCGTCTTCGTCTTTCTTTTCGTCCCGACACAGGCACCCAATCTCTGCACCCGCTTTCACCAACACCTCAACCACGTCTGATCGCCTATACTTTGTTGCAGCAACAAGTCCCTGCCCGCGTCCGCAATTGACGTTGACCCCAGAGTTGATGAGAACATAAACGAGGGCGGCATGTCCGACTTTGCAGGATTGGATGAAGGCGTCGGCGAAGAGGTCGAGGTCAGTAGTGGTGGCGGTCGAGGTACTCCCCAGTCGCAGCTTCACGGCCCCCTTTACGATTTTGGAGATGGAAGTCATGTGCTGGTAGTTAATACATGGAAAGGGATTGGGCGTGCCAGTGATGACAAATGTTACTGTCATATTTTCGGGGTGCGTAGCAGGCTCGTTCAAGGGCGAAACAATCTTGAGCAGAGATTCGTTTAGGCTCTTGCGTGCAGCCTCGGCAACCCCCGGATGGATCAAAAGCTCCTTGACGAGATCAAACATCCCACACGACGTGTCGAACTGCTGCTGGAAAGCGGGGTGAGCGCACAAACAGACGGTGGGCCTCATGCGGGCGGCGACAATGATCTGGGCTTGATCGCCGTCACCGGAGGATACTGTGTCGAACTTTACCGGATGTTTGGGGATCTTGGCGGATATGATCCTCATCGAATGCGGATGTGGTTCGACCATGCTATCGAAACCGACAACACGCAGCTCTTGTTTGAAATGTCCATAAGTGGCATCACTGCGGAGGATTTGAAAAGGGAAGGGGAAGATGCCGGTAATGAAGCAGCGAAAACAAGAGAACCAACAGGAGAGGCAAGGGAATTTCTGTTGCAGTATGGACCTTTCCTGCCTCTAATCGTTTTGAAGCTGCTGATCCGGACGTTGTGGTGCCCGGCGGAACTCATCACGGAGATTGCCAAACGAGGATATGCCCACATGCTTGAGTTGTTTTTGGATTTGAAGGGTGATGAGGTGGGTTTAGGGGTCCGAGGACGCGAGGAAGTCCCCTTCTCCGAGCAGTGGAAGTGTGTCGATACAAGACGGTCGATATCCTTTTGAAGAGGGCTTATCGCATGGCGAAACGTGTTCCGGAACCCGAGGCTCTCATCGCGGCAGTCACAAAGAGATACTCCCTGAGTCCAGAGGCCCAGATAGTGAAGTCACTACTCGATGCTGGCATCTTTCCTCTGCAAACGACGGTGAGAGCCCCAATGCTGATTACGATATACATGAAATACGATGGGCACTTGTATCCGCGGCTGTTGAATCTGGAGAGGCCCGAATTGTCGCCATACTGACAAAGGCTTTCCAGAAAATGGCGTTGACTTGGATGCCATGGTAGATTCGGCGATCTCGTTTGGGATGTTTAATCTCGTCAAACAGCTCTTGATTCATCTGGGTGTTGCCGAAACTGCACGCAAGATCATAAACGAATCTCTTCTGAAGATGGTCTTGCCCATCAACGTTCCGCATCCCGAAACCATCCCCGAAAGACACTTTGTCGAAGACAACGGCTTTCTTGTCCTTTCTTCTTCAGACGAGATTTTCATCGTAACCTTGTGAAAGGAGCTCTGATGTTGCAACCGGGCGGCACGTCCACTCACCCCGACCTTGACCTATTTGCCGACGCATTCGTACAATCCTGCAAAGTCGGTCACACTGCTCTAGTTTTCCTTCTCCTCGAATGCGGCGTCAATGTCAACTGCGGACGGGGACGGGGACTTATTGCTGCAGCCAAGGAAGGACGATCAGAGGTGGTTGAGGTGTTGCTGGAGGCGGGTGCGGATATTGGGTTGTGTTTGGAGGGAACGGATGTTGATGCGGTGGTGAAGAGACAGGGGACGGGGGTATCAAAGGCGGATTTTGAGCATATTAGGCAGCTTTTGTGGGCGAATTGGAGTGGCGGATCGGAGGAGGAAGAGGAGGACTCTGAAAAAGACAGATGGGATACGGAGGGGAAATCTACAGATCAGTCGAAAAGTGACTCCGAAGAAGAAAAGGAAGACGAAGAAGAGTGTGCAGATGAAGAGGAGGAAGAAGCGGGGGCGGAGACCCAGGAGGAACAAGAAAAAGAGGGGTAAGCAGGAATGTGGAAGTGATTTACCCGCTCCGGAAGTTTGGTGGTCGGAAGTCTAGGTTGAAGTTCAAAATGTGCTGATTGGGAGGTCTTATCCGCCACACAGCGCCGCAGATCACCAAAACCATCAGCAAGGCTGGTGTGAATCGCCACCCTATACATAGCCACTCATTCATACTCCCTCCCCAGAGATCCTCTCCGCCAAGTCCGCACTGAAGATTAACTCTCTTCACCCATTGTCATGGGAAGTGTTTGAACCTGGAGTTGAACCTTCCTTTAGGGGGAGAGGCGTGGTGGTGCAGGGTAGCACACCCGAAATGCCACCAAAATGTTGAGACGAGCAGTGGCGCGCTGGCTGGGCTTCATTGCACATCAACGTTTTCAACAACAGGCAAGTATCTAAGTTTGAATTGATCAAATATGAATACACCCGGCTCATCTTTCCTCCTCCGATATTGCTCTGTGATATTACTGGTCCAGGTCTGCGCAATCCACTGCAAATACCAAAGGCGCCGGTTTTCCCACACAACGCATCCTTCCCAAGACGACCCCGATGATTTGTTCGACACTTTCGGTTTCGGCCTTGAACCTCAGTTCCCATCTTCGGAGTTACTCCCCTCAATTTCGAAATCGAAGAAGAAAACAAAAGGGGTGAAACGGAAGCGTCGACATGAGAGACAGGTAAGAATAAGAACACTGCTCAAGCTTCTCGGTTTCGGAGCCGGTCCAGTAGCAGGTCCTAACAGAGTGTGTCAACCACAGATTCGGGAAAAGGTGCGCTCAATAGATCGTCAAGAAATATTGTCCAGCCTACACCAGAACCAGTTATCGGCTCCAACACAGGAGTTTGTGCCCGTGGAAAGCGACACGTTCGACACAGGGCCAAACAAAAAGTCTGTCTCGAGGGGGAAAGGTCGGGATGATCGAACCACACAAACCCACTCGGACGTTGTATTGGATTTCGACGCTTGGATGGAAGAGTCGATACCTGACGAGGTGCCGAGTTTGGAAGTCAGCTCAGTCCGGACACGAAAGAAGAAAGCTGTGGATTACAGACGCGCGGAGAAACCCATACACTTGAGCGGAAGAGCACAAGGAAACTTCCTCGCCGATACATGGACAGAAGACGACGTTACTCCCCTGACCGCCGCTCTGCACAAAGAACTTACAACTCTAGTTCGCCGTTTACAACCTTCAGAGGAAGAAGAGCGGATACGAAGAGAGACTTTTCGCCGATACCAAACCCTCATCCCTAGCCTTTTGTCATCAGAGTACTCGGTGAATTTATTCGGATCGTCAGCGACACAAATGTGCCTCGCAGGCGGCGATCTTGATATCACCGTCATTTCGTCGGGCGACATACGGAAAGAAAAGACCCTCAAATGGATTCCACGACGTGCACCAAAGGAACTCTATACGGTTGCAGAATCACTCCGCAGGATCGGGTCCTCGTTGGTCGAAGATGTTCAAGTCATCCCGGCGAAAGTGCCCATTATCAAGTTCGTGGATGTTGCGTCCGGATTGAATGTTGATATGTCGTTTGGAGGGGTGGATGCGTTGAGGGCGGTTGAGACGGTCCGTGCTCTGAACGCCGAGTTCCCGCAGCTTAGGCCGATAGTTCTTTTCCTAAAGACTTACCTCCAAAACCGACAACTATACGGAGTCCCGAGTGGTGGACTTGGAGGCTATGCGCTCGTGGTATGGGTTGCCGCCTATCTCCGGGCCCAGAAACGACTATCTCGGAAGTTGTTGTCGTCAGAAAGCCAACCAACCCCAGACCCGGGCGGAGATCCTTGGGTCACGTCGCCTTCATTGCTGGGGAACGGGAGCCTGGGGAATTTGCTGCTGCAATACTTGTTCGTTTTCGGGAAGCAATCTCTTGAAATCCGGAGCTGCAAATTGTCCCTCAGCCAGACGCATGCCGTTGCCATTGACTTTGTATTTGGAGGATCTTGTCAACGCGGACCGACGGTCGTGGTGGCTGATCCTTTGCGGTCTTCGAATAACCTTGTTGTGGGATCTTGGAGAATGCCAGAGATTCTGAAAAGTTTGGGGGAGGCGTATGATTCGATATTGGAGGCGTGGTCGGAAAGGCGACTTACACTTGGTAATGAAAGGCGAGAGAGTGAATGGCCCTTGCTCAAGCAGCCTTTGCTTTTGAAGTGATGTTGTGGGCGATTATTTCTTAATGGGACTTGTAATTACTGTAGCTGTAAACTCCGAATTATACAGATTTTCTCAATATGTAAACACGCATGCTCTGTGCTGCTCTGTGTGCCTGCTCGAATGAGTGTTGAACCTTTCGGTGTGAATATAGACACAGGTGGGACATAGTCAGTCATAGTCATAGGGCAGATCTCCAGGTATGTATCCACGTTGAATAACGCAAACACACCATGTTCAATTGTCCATTCATGATCGGTGGTTTGATATATCCCAGCAAGCTTTAGTCCACTGCGAGAATGAATGGCGATTGCGACGGAACCTGTCTTCCCACCCTTCCTGCGAAACCGATAAGTTCCTCGCGAAACCCAGATCCCTCAAATCTCGCTCCCGAACCAAGACCCGCTCTCAAGATCTTAATACCTCCAACACGTCGCGATCGCAGGAGAAACCGAACAAGCAACCGTCTGCGCTGACCAGATCAATTTTGGCGAGCCAGACAGACTTGAGCAGGTTCAAGAAGGGATGCGCTTTGTGGATTGGGGTGAGGTTTCTTCAACTGGCAGGCTACGGTCAGGGCCAAAAGGTCTATCTTCTCACCCTTCCTACGAAACCGATGAATTCCTCGCGACACCCAGTTCCCTCAAATCCCGCTCCCGAACCAAGACCCGCTCTCAGGATCTGAATACCTCCAAGACGTCGCGATCGCATGAGAAATCGAGCAAGCTCCCTCAAATCCCGCTCCCGAACCAAGACCCGAACCAAGACCCGCTCGCAGGATCTTGATACCTCCAAAACCGACGACCGACAGCCGGCTGCGCTAACCAGATCGAATCTGGCGAGACGGAGACTTGAGCAGCTTCAAGAAGGCATGCGCTTGGGAGTGGGAGTTGAATGGCCATTGCTAAGGCAGCCTTTGTTGTTGAAGTGATAACGGGGGATTTTCCAATGGACCTTGTAATTAGCCGTAACTGTCATGATTCCAACATGCGCATACCCATGCTGTAGGTATTCGATATTTATCAACATTCTCCAAAGATCAGCTCAGCTATCAACGGTCCAAGAGCGTCTGCGTGCGGAAAACCGCCTCTTGTGCACAGGCTCAACAGTTTGTGTAACGAGAGGCTGGCGGCACGCAAATCCTTTCAAACTCCGAAATTCTCCATTCTTCTTGGTGTGGGCGCTTGAGGATGTGATTCCACCACTTTCCAAGACTCAAGTATCCGCCACCAAACAGGTGAAATAGAGGACAAATCAGGTATGGAGTGCATATCAGCAATGTGAAGGCGAGTTGATAATTAATTATGACGGTGTTGATACTAACCTAGACGAGTTCAACATTCACATCAGTTCCTGAGACCTCTGGGACAACGGGGGAATCCGGTCAACGTTGTGGGCAATATTCCGCTCAAGAAATCGACCAAGATGTTACGAGTCAAAGTTCCGCCACCTCGCATTCCTCACCCCAACCTCAACCTCATCATCTTGCTCCTCGCCTTCACAACTCAGCACTCTTTCGCCGCCAACGTGGCAGATTATCCCTCAATCGACTGGGGAAACCTGGGCCTCCTAGTCGGTCAATTTGATTCCGCAAGTGCTTTTGCCTCAATATCACTGCAAACCCAACAAACCACACCACGCATCATCCTCCGCCACGCCGACGGCCGTGCCCAAGAACTTGGAGGTCCTACTGAAGGTCTCATTAGATCTGTTTGTGCATTTCCTGATAAACCCGAAGATGGGTGGTTCCTGGCCGGAAATTTCTCTGCTGTTGGTGACGCGAAGGAAGCTGGTGTCGCCAGATTCAATCGGAACGAGGGAGGTTTCACCGCAACAACGTTGGGTTTTGGTGGTGACTTCCGCACTGTATTGTGCGATTCTCTTTCAGGATCCGTTTTCATTGGAGGGGAATTTTCGACCGCGGCGGGTATGGGCAGTCGAGGGGAGTCTTTCTTAAGCTTGAATATAGTGAGATGGTATGATGGAAGTTGGGAGCCGATGCCGATGAAAGGGTTGAACGGTATGGTGAGGGATTTGTTAGTGGATCCAAGTGGGGACGGGATTGTCGTGGGAGGAGATTTTACGGCTACGGGGGATGGAACTGAAGGACTGGATCCTTTGGCACAATCGGTGAATTATATCGGCATGGTAAGTTTTGGTGGTTCCTCGAAAAACGGACTGTCAAGGCGGTTCTCACTGGTTTGGCGATTTGGTTGATTATTCTCGCTCTCGAACCGACCTCTGAGCCCTTTTTTTTTTTCCTGACACCTTTTCTGGTACAGGTTTCATCATCAGACACATCAGACAGTCTTGACGCAGAAGACCTGGCATGTGGAACAAAAGGAAAAGGATGGACTATTAACAAAGCCTTTAATCCCGCCGCTCCCTTGCACAGTTTGCGTTTTACACTGCGATTCCCCGTCACGATCACGGCTATAGTGTTGAAAGCGACGAATAGTGCAAGCGGGACGCAGCTGTTTAGGTGAGTGTACTCCTCGCGTTCCAGAACAATCCTCCTTCGAGCTGATGATCCTTATACAACCGAATTTCTTCCCTCCTTCCAGAATTTCACTAGACAATATCGTGGTACCATTACATTACCGAAATAACCCAGACGACCCAATACGCACTTGCACGGATTCGTGTCCGCTAGAGTACAAATCGACCCCGACAACATTTTACACACCTTTTTTGAACGTAAAGCCGACTTCAAGATTCGAGATTACGGTTCATAGTTGGGAGGGAAATCATGGGGGATTTGGTTATGTTCGTCTTTACCAACAAGGTTTGTTGGCTCAATCACTGTATTCGAGGAAATTTGTGTTTGAGTGTATGTCCCTTCTTACTTATCGTCGATTTTCCATTCCTTTCCAATACATATTGCAGATGTGGTGGTTCACGCCTTTTCCGACAACAACCCATCCTGCACTATCCCAGATGCACCCACTCCCTTCCTGCCCACCGTAACCGCAACCGGCCCCTGGCAACAAACCCCCGACTTCTCTCTCTCCATGACACTAAACCCCACAACTCCACCACCCGAAGACACATCCCTGCGATTCACTCCCTTCATTTCCGATGAGGGCACATATGATGTCGTCATCCACACCCCGCCTTGTGGAGTATCTGATGTCTGTGGACGTCGTGGTACCCTTCGCATTCAAGTTTTCACGCAAAATGCGAGGGAGCCGGCAACGACCCTCGATTTAGATCAAAATACTATAAGCTCAAACAACACAGCCCCGGATGGGACTCTAGTGTCTGTTGTTTACACAGGAAATGTTGTCGCTACGAGTGCGGATTTCCAACCGTTTGTGGTGGTTTCGTTGGTTGGTTCTGGAGTTAATGCGTCGACGTTGGAGGTAGTGACGGTTGTTGTGAAAAGTGTTGAGTTTTTGAAGAAGCCGAGTGTTGAGGGGTTGAATGGGTTGGTTAAATTGGGGTTTGTAAAAGACGGGTCGAGTGGAGGGATCGCGGATTATCCGTGGCAGAAACTTCCAGGTTCGTTTGTGATGGTGTTGTTATCGACTTTGTCGACTTTCGGACTCAAGAAGGCTCCTTTAGCCGTGACTCATTTCTTATGCTTTTCGTTGCTCCGTCCTTGCACTTTTTCAGACCTGCCCGCCGGGTTGAAAGTAAAGAACATGGCGTTCACAAAAGACGGCCAGCTGGTTGTGCACGGCGAGGTTTCTGGAAAAGTACCTCCTCATCAAATTCTCCTTTTGCGGGACGGCACGTTTCAAACCATACCGGAACCGGGTTTGAGCGGGAATATTTCATCGCTTGTTGTTTTTGAAGGTTTGTACCTGGGTATCTTTGACGTTTTTCTTTCCTTCAAAACGCTTACATTACCAAACGGCTATTTTTTGTCACTACTTTCAACAGACAAGATGTTCATCGCAGGCAGTTTCTCCGCCTTCACAACCTCCGGCGGTTTCGTCATGCAACACATTGGCGAATACGACTTCCTCACCCAAAGGTGGTCCGCACTAGACGGCGGGGTAAACAACCCCGTAGAAAGCCTCGTTATGGACGCTTCGTCGAGTTTGTTGTATGTCCGGGGGTACCCATCAAGCATGCTTTCCCCCATCGTCACTTTGGTTGGTAATGGGTCCAACCCGAGCTCGACGGGCCCTACGCTCACACAAGCGCGGAACAACCTTGCTGTGTGGCAAGTAGGTGCAGATGGAGGGAATCCTAATCCTACCCCCGACGGCGTGGCCGCAGGTTATTGGACCATCAACGAATTCATAGACGGCCCCCTAGATTTTCTAGGCATTCTCTCCTCATCATCATCACCCGAGAACACCACCCTAATCGTATCCGGACCCGTCAACTCCTTTGCATCGCATTACAGCCCAAACGTGGTTGGGTTCAGTCAAGTGGGCATGTCGGGGTTATTTGAGTCAATGTCAACCATTCAACATGAAAATGCGACAATGTATGGTCGGTTTGGGTCTATTACGGCGGGTGCGTTCTCGGGGGATGGGGTTCTGTTTGTGGGGGGTGTGGAAGTTGGTGAAGGGAATACGTCGACGTTGATTGTGAGGCATGATGTTTCGGCGGCGGGTGGGCCAATGGAGCAGCTGAGGCTCGAAGGGACCGGTATGTTATAGTTTTTGTATTCGAGCCCCGTTTCTGTCCAAAGATCGCCATTTCGATCAGAAGTGCTTGAGGCTGACGCCTTCCATTTTTCTATCGTGGTGTTCTTTGAAAAAGTTCATTCGATGGACATCCACAATGACCAACTTTGGATTGGAGGAGATTTCGCATCCGATGGAACATTTGGGCTAGCTGTCTGGAATGTCGCCACCCAATCTCTGGTTTCGATACCATCCCTGAGTGAGTCATTTCTCTCCTCTTTAATCCCTCGCGTTAGACTCTCCACATAGTCGCGAAATATTCCGGTTGCTCACGATCCTTCATCTTCACCAACATGCTTCTTCTTTGTATCCGAATCCAGATTTCGACACTGCAACGCGTCGGCCTGTGGTTTACACCATCCAGGTTGCAAACGGAAACGTAATCGTGGCTGGAGATTTCGAAGGGGCAGGTTCGGTCAAATGTCGATCGATCTGTATATGGGATACTCAAGTTCAGTCGTGGACTGCTCTGAAGGGCGGGGATGTGATTCGAGGGGCTGTATATGCTATCGAGGTTGTTGGGGTAAGAATACGTGTGAAGCACCTCAACATTGCTGCGTCGATTTCGAACTCTCAAAATTAGGAGAAAAGTTTGGTTTTAACAATTGTTTTCCCACGTTCTCATAACCGGACATGTTGGTAACCGTTATCAGAACCAAATCTACATCGGCGGCGACTTCCCCGAATCCACCAACAACAACATTTTCTCTAATTTCGCTCTCTACGACTTCAGTTTTACCGCATTCATGGCAATCGGCAAAGTCGCACCGACAACCCCAGGGCCCATCAAATCAATGGTGAGCGACGGCCATGGCGAAATGTTCATCAGTGGCATTGACGCATCATCAAACAACACCTTTGTTTTTCGTTGGTCGGATGACGGATCTCGTGAGGACTTGCCTATCAATCCAACCTCTCAAATCAACGGGCTGTACGTTTTGCCGCTTCGAGAACAAATGGATGATGGTAGAGATAATGTTGTGGCAATTGTGGGGAAGATTCCCATTGAGGGACAGGGGAATGTGTCGGCTGCGTTTTATGATGGGAAGGTTGTGAGGCCTTTGATTTTTACGATGAGATCACCGCCAGCAAACACCACCGTCAATGGAACCAGTTCGACCAACGGCCTTGTGACTTCTGATTTCGCACAGTCGACGATAATGGACGGTTTTGGATATGCATTCATCCTCCAGCACCCCTTCATGAACAAAACCAAATTCTCAAATCAGCTCTCAACACTCGCCATCGTGATGATTGCTGTCAGTTGTGTCTTAGTCCTTGTTGGTGGAATCGTGGGTGTCGTCTGTTTCGCTCTCTCTAAGCGATCAAGAGACCCTCATCGGCACAAGTGGTTCTCTCTAACCCGAGCCGCAAAGTCCAGTGGAGGTAGTGGTGGTGGAACATCGAGTTTGGGGATTGGGTACTGGTCCACCGATTTCGGACGGTTCAGCCAAATGACTTCTCGGAGCACCTACCTCCGCAACAGCACCCCCGCATCTCGCAGCAACGTCAATTCTGTCGTTCCGGTTACGAGCAACACAGCTACTCCAAATCCTCACCGCCAAACCACACATGATCCGTGGGGAGAACTCCCCTTACCACCCCTATACGATGAATTTAACAGGTACTCTGGCTACACCACCCCCGCAACCGAACTCTCTACCGTCGTTGATCCAACCTCTTCCTCATCAACTGAATCACCAAGCTACGATAGTATCTACGTCCACGAAATTGGACTACCCAGTCGCAAAGCAACGTACGAAGCGCATGACTCCATGCCCAACGGCGTGGTTGTTAACAAGAGTTGGTTGGTGGATGCGTACATTCCTGATATCATTTCTCGAACCTTCACAAACATGAGCAGATCATCGCCTCCGAATGTTGATGCGAAACAGTACTCTGTTACGGCTGCGTTGGTTAAAGCGCATTTGGCTGGGAACAGTATTAGTATGCCACATCGGTTAGGAAGCGAGAACCCGTATGCGTCGATTGTGTTTCCTCCGCCTATTCCGGGGCTGGCTTCTTCGTCTTCTTCACCGTACCCGCCTCCGAATCTGGGTGTGGAACCTCCAGCCGACAATCTGACGATTCAAACATGCTCATCAGGCACGACCGCCGTTTCGAGCAAGGGTGTTAATTTCGCTATCAGCACTATGACGCGGTTGCAAACAATCAACGATAACACTTTTGGGGATGGTGGGGAGAGTATACCGAGAACATCTCCCACTGAATTCGAATCAAATGACGATCATATGCATGGCAGTGGCGGTGGTGGCGGTGGTGGAGGAGGTTGGAGTGGTCACGGTAGGGGTGGAAGGAATGGGAATGGGAGAGGTGGTAGGGACGGTGGATGTACGACTCGGCCCCTCAGTCCCCAAGAACAACAATTCACAGATTTGGTCTCCATCCTCGACTCGGCAAGCATCAGAGAAGATAACCAATTCTCGTACGATTCCGGTGAATATTCCGCAACACGACGATCAAACACAATCCCCAAATCGTCCTCAACACTCACATCCGTATACAACGAGTACAACGGCAAAGTCCACAATAATAGCCGCACCCACACCAATGATCAAGAGGACCACGCAAACCACGGTACTGGTGGTTTTGCTCATGGTCATCGACTAGGAAAAAGGGACTCGGTGCTTTCTTCGGCCAGTGCTTACAAATACAAGTACACATCATCCGAATCGGGGGATATGTCCTTTCTCCGCGGTCGAGTTATTCGGGCCAATTCGTCATTGTATACTGTGGATCCTGATGAAACGGGGATGGGGATGGGGGGAACGCTGGATAGGTCGAGAGCTGAGAGTGTGATTTGTGTCGCAACACAAGCGTATCGGTCTGATGATCCGGGGGAGTTGGGTGAGTTTCTTTCTCCTTCCTTGCTTCCTTTGCCGGTGTCGTTGTTTTCTTGTATCTCTTTTTCTTTTTCCTTTTTTTGAGTCGCTGGTATTTTGCGTGCATGTGTGTGATGATTGCAGTGCCAGGAATATATTGTCGTTTTCAGTTTCTCATAATTCTCTTTTCTGCGATGTTTGATTTTGGGAACAGAGTTTGACGCCGGAGCTCGACTTATTGTTATCGACGATTCTGATCCGAATTGGTGGTACGTGCCAACATTCCTCTCACCCCTTCCTTCTCATCTTCTTGCTTTTTCACCTGTCTCACCCGGCACCCATCCCTCCATCCCCCCTCCTTTTTTTTGACCGTACGCGTGTTGAACAATGAACAGGATGGGCATGGTCGAACTCGATTCTGGAATCAGCGAAATCGGGATCTTCCCCTCCTCGTGCGTGACGTTGGAGAGACCTCACCACTGAAGTTTTCGGCAACCGCAAGCACCTTTGAATTCTTCAAAAAATTTTCTTGCGATTGGATGTGATTTTGTACCTGATACATCAACGCGTGTGCAATGGTCGATGTCCCTTGGCGGAAGCGGAAATTGAAGACCCTCCCATGGTTCCGATTGAAAGGAGACTGCCTTTCCCGAATTTGAAGGGAGGAAGGGGTTTGGATTCCGATCTGGTCGGGGACGGGGCTAGGCTGGGG
>JADGJF010000760.1:0-15181 GCA_027596845.1 Quaeritorhiza haematococci | reverse complement strand
GGAGGGAGGGGCTGGAAGGTGGCAAAGGCAAACGGGCAAATTTTTTCTAAGTCTATGTTCCAAATGCTTGTCTCGGTAACACCGCGGGAACAGGTTCCCTTTTTTGCTTCTTTGCCTTGAGACAAGAGTTGAGTTGAGACAGGACAGGAAAGGAAACATGCAACCCCATGCCTTTCGGAACTTCCTAAAAAGGAAAGAAACAACGGGAAAAAGCCCCCTTTTGTTTTTGGTGTTACTCTGAACATTCATTCAATTTCAAACATGTGGCTGGCTGCTGACTGCTGACTGTCCTCTGACGGCGCTCTGCGTTGTTGATGTACACCTTTTTTTCCCCAACAAATGACGCCGTGGAATTCACACGTTCAACGCCTGCGAAACTTGAGACGCCTCAACAAGAACCCTCGCGACCCCCCACCGCCGCTGCCCACCGCTAAAGGAAAAATTTTTAATCCGTGTCTCTCTCCCAAAACAACTCTAAAGAAAAGAGAACCAAAAAATTTATAATTCCCGCTTTTCACACACACCTCACGCGTGTCAGCAAGTGCATAAAGAGCTGTCCATTTGTCTCAGGTTCCCTAAGTCTCCTGCCCCATTCATTCATGACTCTGAACCACCCCTCCAACGCGCCATCTCCCCCCATACATGCTGACTCCACTCACGTCCCTGTTGTGCATTTAAGGCTTTTCCTTTGTGCCACCCCCCGAATGCAGGTGCCATGGTCACACACGACACACACGTGAAACACAAAGAAAAGCCTTTTTCTTTGCGGCTTTGCCAAGTGATTCCCTTGTCCTACCAAAATGCAACGCCATTTTCCTACCATTTTCGCGCAATGCTGTCGTGTTCGAAACCTTCTCTTGGAGGAAGGTTTGTTGGAAGGTTTGTTGGAAGGTTGCAAGTGTTTTTCCCTTTTCTTTCTTGCGGAGTTTTACTAGTAACTTTATGTCCATGTTTATGTTCATGTTTCTGATTCTTGCGGTATTCGTTTGCTGTTTATGAAAACAAATTCCAAACTTGTGTGACAAACCATTTGAAACTCCGACTTTTTACAAAGAAATCACTACCTTGGTAACTACCACACATTTTCTTCAAGTTCTCTTCCGATTTTTGTGTTTACAATCTATTAAACCTCACCCAATCACCACAACACTGTCTGCTCGTTCCTATTCATTTGTCATAACTCGTTCGTTGGTCATGATTTGTTTTCATTATCTTTCGTAAGCTAATTGGCATTCGTACTTTTTTTTCGGGAATCACGTTGCGAATTCAACATCCCTGACTATTTATAGAAATACTAACGATTTGAATGGGTATTGTCAATTCTATTGTCGAACGCCGTATGAAAAAGGGATTCATAATAACAAAAAAAAAATAAAAAGAATACACACCGATACTTACTTCAGTCATCCGGGTTTGAACCCAAGGACGATTAACAACATCGCGCTGATTATTATCCTGACAATTATCAACAAAGGTTGTTTTCGCTGAACAATAGGGCATATGCGGAACGCCCGAGAAGAGAAAGCAGAGGGGAAAGGGGAAGATCTTGGGGAACAGCGGAGTCTCAGAAGAGAAGTTGCAGATTGCGAGAAGAAACGTACCTGTTGACTGTAAGAGTCGTAGCCGGAGTTCGCCGTTGGGTGGTTGGGGTAGTAGCGGTGGAAAAAACGACTTGAAGATGGTGTGTACATAAACATAGGGGAGGAGGGTGTTGGGAATGTCGGGGAGGAGGGGGACGGGAAAAGGGAAGCTATCCTTCTTAGAGTAGTGTTGAAAGGCGATGGTGCAGTCGGGAAGAGAGATAGAGAGGCGGGTCTCAAGAAAGGTGGTGGTGAGGTCGGAATCATTGGCCCGGGCAAGGTTGATGCCGAATTTTTGGGAGAAGGGATTGATGAAGCGATCGATGAAGGCGAAGGGGAGGTTGATGAGGAGGATGTCGTCGACATAACGCCACTAGTGGTGAGAGAGGGTCGGGAAGATGGTGTCACATGGAGTGAAACATGGTGACTTCGATGTACAGGGTGAAGGTGTTGGCGATGTGAGCACTGGCGTGGCCACCCATGGAACATAATAATATCTTTAATTTTTGTCAGGCTTGACCAGGTCTCAAATCCTGAAAAATCCTAACTCCACACACAATGCCCTGTTTATTTTGTTTTTTTGTCGATTCGCCTGGCAATATCCCATTTTCCACGTGTGTAAGTACTTATTTTTTTTTACTTTTATTTTGTATGCCCGAAGGTCTATTTGAATTCTCGAAGAAGTCAAAACTAGGTTTTTGACCTTGTGTGCAAATTAAGGTTTGCAGCAATCAATATAAAGTCTTTGCGCAAGGTATTTTTCGATTTAAACTATGGTCCAACATTAGTCCAAAACTAGTCAAACCATTTGAATACTTGGGATTCGAAAATGAAATGTGGGTTGGAAGGTTTTCGGGAAAGCAAGGAAGCGTTACACAAACATTTCGACTTTGAGCTCATGCTGGGTGAAAACCAAAGTAACAAAACGACATGAACCTTTTGGAAACTTGGACACTTCGGCAGCTGAGAGACTTCAGAGTTCACCTGGGAGTTCACTGAGCTGTTCCTTGAGCTTGGAACTACTTGAAGAGAAACACAGATCAACAAAATGTTTGCGCAACCTTTTCCCTTTGGCAGGCTAACCTCTTCTTTCAAAGGTTGCTCTTCGCTCATTTATATATACTTCGTTTAGTCTCATTGGGCGCCAGCCAGCGCGCCACCTGGCACGGAGGTTCACATTGCCTGCGTTGCTAGTAGCCATCCTAGCCCAGATTCCAGCCCGGCGCTGGCTATGTTCTTTCACCTGAGCACGGCGCGCACACGGGCGCGCAATCTGTGTGAACAGTGAACACAAATGGACCTCTCTTCACAAAAACCCGCCGATGTTTTCCGACCCGCGTACACGTGATGGCTCCTTCTCGGCGGAACACGGAACTGCCTCAATGGCATTATTTCAGGCATCCTTCCTCTTTGCCGCCATCATCCGCCTCATATAAGAAAGCTTCTTTCTCGCAGTGGAAAGGAAGTAGTTGACTCCCATCACATTGTCCCCCTCTCTCCTGGTTCCCGGTCTGAAATTCTGAGCTTGTCCCGCAGTCCCACATACCCTATCGCACAACTGCCTCCCATCGAGACCACACCAAAACATCTTAAATACCACTCGCCCCTGCATTCCGCCAACCCATTGATATCCTTTCATTGCCGTCTGCACTCCTCTTCTGAACGCACTTCCCAAATCAACGCGATGAAGCGCACAATCATCACCGAGTCCGTCGAGATCCATGACGAAATTCACGAACAGCTCCACAGAGAAGCTCGTGTCGACTTCTCCAAGCCCATTATCCACAATGGTAAGCTGGGCATATTCCTCTTCATGTCCATGAATAGCCCGCGTCCCGTTTCTTTGGCATTGAAGAATAAATTATGAACCTGGTCAAGGATCTGAACGCCCCATCTCCATTTGTTTTTGCTTATGTGGCGGGTCTTAGCCAGTGTCCCCGTACTCTACGAAGAGGCACTCGAATTCGAAGGTGGCACGGCCATCACTGCCTCAGGCGCCCTCGTCACCGATTCTGGTGCAAAGAAGGGTCGTAGCCCCAAGGACAAACGCATTGTCGACGAAGAGACTACCACCAACGATGTCTGGGTGTGTGTCAACGATCGTCGAGTTGGAAATAGGATGTGTTTTTCCTAATTTGAATTGGCGGGGGGACTTGCTTTGATACTCACGGGTGTTCCCTCACATTTCCCCCACACGTTTATCAAACAGTGGGGGCCAGTGAACGTCAAGCTCCCAGAGCACGTTTTTATGATCAATCGTGAGCGCGCAATCGACTACCTAAATACTCGGTCGCGACTATACGTTATCGACGGGTTTGCGGGATGGGATCCTAAGTACCGCATTCGTATCAGGATTGTTTGCGCTCGGGCTTATCATGCACTCTTCATGCGCAACATGCTCATCCGACCCACCGCCGAAGAGCTGGCTAACTTCGGCGAACCAGATTTCACCGTCTACAATGCGGGCCAGTTCCCAGCCAATCGATTCACCACCGGCATGACCAGCACCACAAGTGTTGCTGTCAACTTCAAACGCCGAGAAATGGTGATTCTGGGTACTCAGTATGCTGGGGAGATGAAGAAAGGCGTTTGTAAGTACTCAGAAGAGAACGTTGTGAGGGTGGAGCTTTGCACACGTATTTACGATGGCTTGTCATTTTCACTGTAGTTACGGTCATGCACTACCTGATGCCGAAGGCGGGCGTTCTCTCCCTCCACTCGAGCGCCAACGAGGGTGCTAATGGCGACGTCTCGCTCTTCTTCGGTCTTTCGGGGACCGGAAAAACAACCCTCTCCGCCGACCCACACCGCTTCTTGATTGGTGACGACGAGCACTGTTGGTCAAACGACGGTATCTTCAACATTGAGGGTGGTTGCTACGCCAAGTGCATTGATCTGTCTCCTGAGAGGGAGCCCGAAATTTTCAATGCAATCAGGTTTGGTGCCGTTCTCGAGAACGTCGTTTATGACCCGAACGCACGGGTTGTTGACTACAAAAGCTCAAAGTTGACGGAGAACACTCGGTGCGCCTATCCTATCGAGGTAAGTCTCTTCATTCCGATCTGCATCGTGGTGTAGGGTATGGACTCACAGACGTCCGGTGTATTGATCTTTGACGGTCCTGTTCTGCCCAACTGTTATAGTTCATCCCCAACGCGAAGATCCCCTGCGTGGGCAACCATCCCAAGAATATCATCTTGCTGACGTGCGACGCCTTCGGGGTTCTTCCACCTGTCGCGCGGTTGTCACCATCTCAAGCGATGTATCACTTCATCTCCGGATATACGGCCAAAGTCGCTGGCACCGAAGAAGGCGTTACCGAACCCGAAGCAACCTTCTCCGCCTGTTTCGGCTCGCCTTTCCTCGTCTGGCACCCTGTCAAGTACGCTTCGATGCTGGCGGAAAAGATGTCGAAACACAAGGCGGAAGCGTGGCTCGTCAACACGGGTTGGAGCGGGGGTGCCTACGGCGTGGGGAAACGGATGCCTCTGAAGTATTCGCGAGCCATCATCGACGCTATCCATTCTGGGGAGCTCTCAAAGGTCGAGTATGAGACGTACCCGTTGTTCAACCTCCAGATCCCGAAGCATTGTACTGGCGTTCCTTCGGAAATTTTGGACCCGAAGAAGACTTGGGCTGATAAAGCGAAGTTCGATGCAACGTTGAAGAAGTTGGCCGGACTGTTTCAAAAGAACTTCAACAACTTCAAAGACAAGGCGACCCCCGACATCGTTGCTGCCGGTCCTGTGTAAGAAGTTGTGATGTGTTGAATGTTGGAATCTTGTGAAGGGTTGGGGCGAGACCAAACTTGGCAAATTCGTGCAGTAAAAAACCTTTAAGAAAACCTGTGTAGATTTTCGCTTCTTTGCTTGTTTCTTTGTACTCTATGTAAACTGTCCCATGTAAACATGTAGCAATAAACTTGACGCTCTGCTTGCTCCTCAACTAAAAAGTGCTTGCTTCGGGCATTCTGAAATTCAACAACCGAGGGTGTTGTGATACAACGGGGGGCTGCTAGTGATACCAAAGAAAACTCAAGTCCGACCAAGTCGACACATCAAAGCGCTCGCAACCTCAGCGCATGCATCAAAACTCCAAACGTGTTCTATTTTGCTTTTGGTGGTCATTTTCAGCAACGACCCAACGTCATGTCCACATTAGCCATCCGCTGGGCTTCCATACCGGTCACCGGTGACGTCCGTCCAGAGCCCCGTCAGGGACACCGATGCGTTCTCATCGACAACGGGAGCGAACCAGCAAATGTTCGAAACCTTCAATTGGAAGGGCAGCGACCGCTTGCCGAAATCGGTGCAGAAATGGATATAAGGGAGGACGATACACGGCGGACGTCCCTTGCCGAAACAACCCGTAACGATCAAGAACGCAGTTCGTTGCACACTTCATCAGACTGTGGTTTCCACACCAGACAACCTGGCTCTACAACGTGCCCAACGTCATCCAGTCCGTCACGTTGTGTGGAGGGCCTTGCCAACGAGACTTCCAGCAAAGCTGATGGTGTCAAGATGGCCTTGTTTTGGGGTGGGGATTTCGGTATATGTGAACAGAACTTCGCTTTCGACTTCGGTAAGTATTTTCCACCTCGCAATAACTTGCCCATCGATCTTCTCTCTTCGGATTCAGCGTTTCATTTTCCCAACCGCTTTTTTTGCAGAATCTTCAAGTTGGGCGGAACTTCTAATCGAGGGCTTGAACTTACATGGAGGGAGTTCTGAGACATCGCGGCCGATTGCTCCCTGCGCAGGTTTTGCTGTGACCACTGCACCGGACCGTGTGTATATGTTTGGTGGAGTGGAAGAAGGTGATGGGTTTGACAACGTCAGCAACCAACTCGTTGAATATCGGGTCTCCACCAATACCATATTTAGCTTCCCCGACAACGACACTTTCCCGGAGCCCAGGGCGTGCGCTTCCATCAACTACGTTCCCCCTTCGGACACCTGCCCAGATCCTTGCGTCTACATGTTTGGGGGAATTGTGACCACTTACCATCCCATGAACGACTTGCACGTGTTCAACTTGCGGACAGGTCGTTGGTCCCGGCCGTCTGTAGCTGGCACGCCACCAGAACCACGGGAATCGCATTCAGCCGTTTACTTTCCACGGTCGCCATCAGGGAGCAGGAAGCTGGTCATATATGGTGGCCACAATACTTCTGAACTTAAACGCCTTAGGGACGTTGTTTATCTGAACCTGGACTCTATGTGCTGGGAGAGGCCCTCCGTAAAGGGGAACATACCTCAAGGGCGCTCACAGCACAGCGCGCATGCCTTGGGTACGAAGATGGTTGTGTTTGGAGGGTTGGAGGAGGATCCCATGGCAAAGCAGTGGTTGTCAACCAAGAATCAGATGGGCGCGATTGCTTTTGAGGCACGAAGGAAGAGGCGGTCCAATGAGGTGCATGTTTTCGACACTGGTGAGTCTGTGTGTGTTGTTTCCATGTGTTGTGAAGCAATGGTGAGAGCGTATTAAGTTGTCTTACCCTTTCACCTGACCTTATGGTATTGTTTGTCACAAGAAACTGGGTTTTGGCAACAAACACATATCAGCGCACCCGATCAAGAGTTGCCGCTTCCTCTACTTCCCGCTCCAAGACATGGACATTCCTCGATTATGGTATGTATTCCGCAAAACGCACGTTAATTGAACCGCGAGAAATATCATGTTAATCTTTTGTAACCTTGCCCTCACAAGGTTGACAATCAAATGGTTGTATTTGGAGGCAGTACGGGTGACGCACCACGATCTTCGTCTAATGACGAACCCGATGGCTCAGGTGGGAACCATGATGGAAACGACGATGACGAGATCCGATTTGAAGGCCTGGACGACTTGTGGTGCATGGAAATCGGACCCCCCTTCCCACCTGGACCTCTTTCTGTCATGCGGGTTGAGGACAATAGCATTCATGTTCAGTGGACGGATCGGAGACGTTTGAGGTTGCCTAGTGAACGATCGTTCAGGCTACTTATTCGAGAGAAGCACAACGCACTGCAACAGGATGCGGCAGATCGAGGCAATCCGTGGTGTACGGCATACGAAGGACCTGACATGAGTTTTGTCATCAAGGAGTATTTGTCGACCCCAGCGATGACCACAACAGTGCAGCAGAAAGTGCGCATCCAACCCTTGACGGAGTACGAGGTTCGAGTGCTTGCAGTGAATTTTGCTGGCGACAGTTCGTTCTGGGACGATAAGAATTATTCTGATCATGTCGAGGACGGTGGCAGACTCTCCTGGAGAAGGTCGTCTGATTCTTCATCGCCCGTTTGCATCCGGACAACAGGTCTGTTCTTTCCCGCCACCCAATAAACAAAGCATTTTCGTTTCGGTGCGCGTGAGTGGGAACTTGACAAAGCGCTATCGGTATATTGACTGATCTTTCACTTCCTCATTCTAGGCCCCTCGATTTCTCCTCGAGACGTCAAGGCTCGTAGGTTGCCTATCAGCTCCGTACGCGCCACCTCTGGAAATGGTTGGGTACCAGATTCTCCTTCTGCGGAAAGCGTTGAGGTGGTGGAAGAATCCTGTGTGCTGATGGAATGGTTACCACACGAAATGCCTAACCATAAAACAGCGTCCACGGATGGGATTATGGTGCACAAGTACGTCATCGAGGTTTGTTGCACGCTGGTCGCTTCGACCAGTGCTGATGATGCAGAGCTAGGTTCTCGATATGGGCAGCGAGAGCAGCCGATGAGTGAGGACGGGTTGGAAGCGAGGGTCAGAAAGAAGGCACGGGTGGATCCAGCCGGCGATCTTCCCGCTGCACAGGCTGGGAGACGGAACGAGTCGGAAAAATTGCAACCACAGAACCCGCAGCAGAGGGCAAATGGAAAGATACCCTCAACTCAGAATGGCAATGCCAGTCCGCCCTCTCAGATGACAGTCGATTCGCCTAAGGTCGTCACGGTAAACGAACGAGTAGATAACCGTGGAGAGTCGGTCACGCAGAGGAGAGCTATCATTTCGACTGGCTGGCGTCACTTTCGGGAACTGAACGCACGTGGGCCCCTCGATGAAAATGGGTCACGACAAGCGATTTCGATGGTCCTCCCGATCAGAGACTTGACGGAAAATGTGGTGCGTCCAGCCTACGCGCAGCATTTCTCCTCATCGCCACAGGGATCGATTCCCGAAGTCGATAGGGATGAGAATAAAGCGCCGCTTCCCAACGGTCTTGGCCCCCGAACCTTAAAACGCAAGAGAGGACCGACGCCACAATCTGGATCCGTGGAAGCCAGTACTACTAATACCGATGAAAGGTTTGATTCATCGTCACAGCATCAACATCACCACCCGTCATGGCCGCCATTGGAAAACGTGGAGGTGGAGCTGCGGTTCCAGGTAGTCGGGGAGACGCGAACGGGATATCGATCGGAACCTGCCAAGGCCACGTATTACGAAGACCTTGAAGCAACTTCCCCTTCTCCTTTGCGCTCACCTGCACCAGTACCCATGGCCACAAGGACGCTGGATTGCATCAAGTTTGTCATATCAGCTCCGGAGCCCACGTCCTTAGCAACTTATCCACATAAAGTGCCGTTCACCCCGCATGGATACAAGGTACTTTCCGCCCTGCTTGATCAGGTACCGCAGATGCAGACGACAAGCACCGCATCCACAGCAACAACATCTCAGACGCACATCGACGATACGTCAGAATTGTGCAATGTCGAAGGGCCTAGGGTTAATCAGGAAATCACCAGTATGTCCTCTAGCGATTTATCGCTTCCGGATACTCTCGATGCGACATGTGGAGGCCGAGAGGAAGCAGGTGTTCAGAATGACAAAATTTTAACTCTGTGTGAGGACGGCGATGACCTTCGTGCGGAGGGGAAAGGCAGCGCGTTGTCTAAATCCCGTTTGGCATCGAATAGGGATATGAACCACTTGGACTCAGGTGTGAGCACCGAAAACGTGCCGTTCAGGGCCATGGTACAGAAACAGGCTGGTGATGAGAATGTCGGTGTCCTTGATCTGCACGACGTCGGGCCACAAACGTTATCGGCCTCTACAACCAGCGACAGAGCCGCACCTGCACTTCAGACACCACAGGAAGGTGCTGAATCGACCACAGATCAGCTACTGGAAGATGGGACCAGTTCAACCACATGCCCTGAATCCCTTCAGCAAAACACTACGGACCACACTAACCAAGAACAGGAGCGACATCTAGCTGATCGAAGGGAAGAACAGGGGAACAGTTTGATGTCGTCGGTACCCTCAACAGCTGTCGTTCATATCTCATCGGCTGGTGACCTCGGGATTCCTTCGTGCCCCACATCGCCACCGTCATCTCATGTGACTAATGAAGATCTCTCCATTGGTGAGGAGTTTCGATTCATGGACAGTGCCGCCGGTGGTGTCTTATTTCCGGAAGAAGAGGAGTCGGCTGTTCTCGTTGAGTCTTTGCATATGCAATTACCGCAACCACTGCTGGATACGACCTCGGTTAATGCAGACCTCAATGAGGCGGCCTCGATCATTGAAACCTTGACGTCGCCACCGCATCTCAGCAATTCTGCAAAACCCCCAGTCACGAGCACTGGTGGAAAACTGGAACTGGCAGCTGACAAAATCTCGTCAAGTGCTGAGGTCGATGAGCCTATTGAAATGGAAGTGGATGTAGAGAAGGCAGGGGCAAAACGCGGTCTTGTTTCGGATAGTGGAACACCTCTTGATGGCAGCAAGATGTCGGATAGTGGAAAAGAAACACAACAACAGAATGCGGGGGCATTGGCGATGGATATGGACGTTAAGATCGGCGCTCGGGATGGTCTGGGCAAGTGTGTTTCTGCTTCGCATACGGGTGTTGGTAGGCCGACGGTGTCGGATGAGGTTGCGATGGAAATAGAGACGAAAGAACACGACCAAGCCCCGGAGCTCAACCCACTGGCTGCTACGGCTGGTGCTGTTTCCACTACCGGTGTGTCAGCAGACCAGATGCAGGTGGATGTGGAGGGTGATGGTGCCAATGGTGGTACTATCGAAAGGTCGGATCGTATTGAAGAGGAAGTGTGGGGGGACAAATCTACCGAAACATCAAAGCCTGAAATACCATTGGTATTTGTCAGTGAAGAAAAAAAGACGGCCGGTACGCAGTCAAAGTCAGACCTTTCCAACGGGGACATTGTACAGCAGCAACATGAGAAGCGGAGCATGCCGATAGAGGCCGGCCTCCCAACACCCGCCACGAACCTCTCCGAGGACAGTCTTCCGCTGCTTGTTAACGCAACAACCCCTCCAGGAACAAACATAGCCACCCGCACCATCAGCACCAAGACGAAGTCCATCGACGGCAGAACGAAACCATCTCCTTCCATATCACCCCCAATGGACAATATATCGTTGTCAGCTTCTCTCCCTGTGAATGATAAGTCCGACGGATCGATTTCTTCGCCTCTGCCGAGTGCCCCATTGGACACAACGAAACCTCCTCCAGGCACCCCTGTTCGTGGCGACGACAAGGACTCAGCCACCACCAGCACGACGCCGGAAAAAACCGGCACGCTACCGCCACATCCTCCTACGTGGCACTTCAACTTCAGATACGGTGATTTTTTGCGTGCTCGTTGGGTACGGGAACTAGAAGCCGGAACGTCAGATGCGGGCAAAGGGGGCAAAGGGGGCAAAGGGGTTAAGGTGGATAAGGCGGGCAAGGTAGCTAACGTGGGCCCTTCGGGACAAGACAATTCGCACGAATTCTATCTGGCGCGGGTACTGCATTATATCGTGGGACTGGACGACTCGATCAAACTCAAAGTCCACTGGGTTGGGTTCCAGGGTGCCCAGAGCAAAGCTGTCATCGACCTTACGCCTCCAGCAACCGACTGCAGACATCGAGGAGAACAGCTGACCGAGGCAGCCGAAGAGGAGTGGAGAAAGTACCTTGACACTCGTCTTAGAAAGGATGAGACGACTACGCGTACCAAATATGACGAACAAGCTTTACAGATAGACAAGTTTGACAGGAAGCCGAAGAGAGTAAGTCAGGAACTCAAGGATCAGGTGGAGAGGGGTGAGGTTCCGATAGTTTTGGAATCGACGTCGAGTTCGCGATCATCCACGCCGACCGTTGCACAAACGAAAACGAAAGGGAAGAGCGCGAAGGGGGGGAAAACGGCGGCGCCACAGAAGAAGGGGAGGAAGTCTCTCGGGTGATGGCTTTTTTTTGGTTTCGGAGGGTGGAAACGGGGCGGAGTGTCTTGATGGAATTGAGAAAGGCTTGATCTATATCATGATCGGACATTCTTTGCTCAAAAGTTTTGTATATATGTAGAGGCATTTTTGATTACAAATGAACACGCTTTCCAAATAATCAGGGTGATTCTTGGAGAGACGCGCTTCTTGGGAGGTCGAAAGTGTCGATAGCGGGGAAGGCAAGAACGGTACTTTGAACGGACTGAAGACTGAGTGAATACGCTTTCCATAGAACCTTCAAGACGCGCGCTTGGCACATGACCTTCCTTAGCCACATGTGTCAAAGCAGGGAAGCCAAGAATTCTAATCAAAACGGACTGAATATATGAAGAGTCGAACCGCTCGTACCTCCTCAACTGCCTGGGTAACTGCTGTGACCGCTGGACCTCCACATTGTAACCTCCATTCTGTCTCAATTTCAACCGCCAAGAAAAGTTCGTGGTCAACCCGAGCCAAGCTCAATCGGTACGGGTTCACTCTTTACCCACCCTGTTTCCAAGGTCCAAATATCAACCCCCTGGTCTAACCCCCTTTCCCTCTTCCTCCCCCGAAGCTCGCAACCTCCTTTGAACAAGTAGCCCTCTACTTCCAACGAATATCCGACGTATACACCGATGTATTCCGAGCAGCAACCGCCCCTGGCCCCGCACCTGTTCCAAACGATGTCTGGATGCAGTCGGACAGAGCACATGTTCGTGTGTCTCACCCCATGGCACCACCGGGAATGATGGAGGGGTTTATGGGTGTTGGTGTGGGAGTATGGTTTCGGGTATGGCAGTTGGAGTTGGGCTGTCGGCACCACCTTTTTTGATTCGATAGGTGCTGGACATGGGAGAGATGGCAGACCGGCAATGCGACGTAAGTTCGACCACCAGGACATGGCAGGGCGGGGGAGCGATAACAACGTCGTTTACACTGATTTGCGCAGCAACAACACCAATGATGCGGATGCTGTTATGGGTTCCAGCGCCGGAAGTGGAGGGAACGCCGACACGGGAAACGGCCATGCCCGGAACATTGGTAACGAAAGCGACCATAGGAGCAGGAGCGGGACCAAGCAAGAGGAAACGTGAGGCTAAGAAGGATCGATCGCCGTCGAAAACCATTCTTGCAACCTGTAGGTGTTTGAGTTTGTGAACTTTTGGTTTTTTATCCCATTTTTCTGATATTTGTTTTTGTTTCCTGGTTTCGCAGAAGAGATAATCCTATGGAAATTGATGCGGAGAAGACGGAGGGGGAACGCAATCTTTCTTCTGAGAGTGGGCTTGCTTCTGATGACAGCAATACGTCGGATAGTGAAAAGGATGCACATCAACGGAAGACAGCAGAATTGGCAGTGGATGTAGCATCGATCAGTCGCGGACATGACGCTGGACATCACTGTACGCTATCCATGTCAAACCTGGCGATGGTGGAAAGTGTACAGCAGCAACATCAGAGGCGGAACATGCCAAAGGACACTGGCCTTCTGAAGCCCGCCATTAACCTCTCCAAGGAGAATCTTCCCCTGCTTGCCAACGTATCAATGCCTCCTCCAGCGACAACCACAGCTACCCACATCATGAACACCAGGACGAAGTCTAGGAACGCTAAAGCCAAACCATTTGCTTCCGTATCACCTCCGTTGGACAATAGGTCGTCGTCAGATCCTCTTCGACGGATCGATTTCTGCACCTCCGCCGAGTGCGCCAGTGGACACAACGAAACCTTTCCCAAATACTTCTATTCGTCGAGAGCACAAGGATTCGGCATCCAAGCGGACAATATCCGAAAACACGGCCAAATTGCCCGCGCATCCATCTACCTGGCACTTCGACTTCCGATACGGTGATTTTTTGCGTGCTCGCTGGGTACAGGCGACAGAAGCCGGAAATCCAGATATGAGTAAAGCCGGCAAAGAAGGCAAAGCGCGCAAGCCGGCTAGCACGGGCCCTTCGGGACAAGACGATTCGCACGAATTCTATCTGGCGCGGGTACTGCATTATATAGTGGGACCGGACGATTCGTTCAAACTCAAAATCCACTGGGTTGGGTTCCATGGTCCTCAGAGCAAAGCTGTCATCGACCTTATGCCTCCAGCAACTGACTGCAGACATCGAGGAGAACAGCTGACCGTGGTAGCTGAAGAGGAGTGGAAAAAGTACCTTGACACTATTCTCAGAAGGGATCTGACGACGACACGTACCGAATATGACGAACAAGCTTTACAGAGAGACAAGTTTAAGGAAAAGCCGCAGAGAGTGAGTCAGGAAGTCAAGGATCAGGTGGAGAGGGGCGAGGTTCCGATTGTTTTGGAATCCACGGCGATTCGTAATTTCCACGCCGACGGTTCATCAAGCGAAACGAAACAAAAGAGTAGCGTGTAAGGGGGGAAGGGGGGGAAGGGAGGAAACGGTGGCGTCACCGAAGACGAGGAGGAATTCCCTCGAGTGATGTGATTTTTTGGTTTTAGAAGGGATTAATCTGGATGACAATGAGAAAGGCTTATGCTTTGCGTACATCCTTTACTCAAAAGTTTGTACATAAAGATAAACTGAATGAACACGCTTTCCACAACATCATACGATTCTTCTGAGAAGTCGCCAAACCGAGACCCAAAAATGAAAGAAACAAGTGGCGCCAGGGGGGAACGAACGGCCACTATTGAGGGAAATTTTTGGGTGATTGTATTTAGGGTATTCTTTCTCATGAAAGTGAGGAACGCTCTGTCTTTTATTTGATCAGAGGCAGGTTAGGTTGAACTTGAATGACCCCGATGTGAAAAGAACATGCTGGTCGGGGGAGCTGTGCTAATCTCCCTGGTCGGTGGAATGGAGGACGAAAAGCAGAAATTTAAACGAAGGTTCATGTACGAAATCTTCTGAAAAGGCAAGTCAACCCTTTCTCAAGAACGGAATGGACACACGGAAAGTCGAACTGCTTACCTCCTCCTCACCCACGGCATGGTGTGACAACGGCACTCCCAAAAATCCGCCAACGTTGCCGCATTCAGCACACTCACTCGGCATACACCAACCTCGCTTTCGAGAAGTGTTTAACGTGGCCGCCGGCAAGAATGCTCGTGGTCAATCCCAGTCAAGCCCAATCGGTACTGCCTCCCTCCTTACATACGCTCTTTTCCCCAGTCTGAATATTAACCCTTGGTCGTTAACCCCTGCCTTCCCTCTTTCTCCCCCCATAGCTGGCAACCTACTTTGAACAAGTAGCCCTCTACTTCCAACGAATATCCGACATATACACCGATGTGTCCCGTACAGCAGCATCCTCCGGGCCCCAACCAGTTTCAAACGATGTCTTAATGCAGTCGGATAGGGCGAATGTCCGTGTTTCTCATCCTGGGGCACCACCAGGGATGATGGCGGGGGTTATGGGTGTTGGTG
>JADGJF010000759.1:0-15190 GCA_027596845.1 Quaeritorhiza haematococci | reverse complement strand
GGGAGGGATTGGGGTTGGATGGGCTGAAGATGAGGGGGGCGGCCCAGGTGCTTCCTAGAAGGGCGGCGGAAAGGATGAACGTGTGTTGTAGAAGGGATGGCATGTTGTTGGATTGGTGTTTTGCTTTTTTGGGGAGATGGGTTGGGCCATTTTCGTTTCGGGGGGTATATATATGTCCGGCGAGAGGTCAGTTGACGTCGTTGGAGGCTGCGTTGGAGGCTGCGTTGGAAGGAGGAGAGAAGGCGGCTGAGAAGACGGGAACGTTAAAAATTCGACAGCGCTCACAATTCGATTTTGGTCGATTTTGGAGCTTTGACTCCGACATTTTGATCCAAGGATTCCGATCTGAACTCCGATGTGCTTGAAGCATGAATCTGAAAGGCTCACAATTGCTTCAAGTCCGTTCTACTACTACTATGAGTGGAATCCTGAGTCCCTGACCACAATCCTTACGTACATACGTACATCAGAGTCCACCATCTTGAATCAAAATGTCTGAGTCGAGACTCGAAGACGCCTCAGTCCACAGCTGCACCAAGTGCGGCGTCACTCCGTCACTGGCGCCGGGAGTAGAAAATTGAAGTCGAAAGCTGCGAGTCGAAAGTTCCCCGTCTTGAACAATCTGCCACACACCAGAAGAAAGAATTTTTGTGAAGCTTGAAATGCATTGTTGTACAGACCTTTTTCAAACTCCGATTGTCCGATCCACAATGAAATCCTCCAACGAACGTCTGCCGAGGAATTGACCGATATGGCGCAGGATACGGCGGCCTCAACCAGAGCCCCGACCAGAGCCTGAAGTTCTGGACAGCCTTTCGCCGTACAGATGTCTCTACACCCATCTTCCGTTGTTTTTGAGTACGTGCTGGTGTGCGAACAGTCTGCGAGTTGGTTGTTGTGTAAGAGAGATCACGCATTCATGTTTGGCATAATCCTGACAGAATTCACTCATTTTTGACTTACAAAACGTACATTCCCTTCTCCGAGAATGAATATCTCATCCCCGGATCTCGTCCTTCCCGTAGCTGCAAACGATGGAAAATGTTGGCAGGCTCAGACGTGCGCAGGGTACCTATACCCAGATACGTATATGTGTTTTGGCAACTGGCAGGCCGACTGGCAGGAGTCGAATGATGACACAAGATGTCGCCCTTACTATATGGTCTTGGTCTCGTATACTTAACTCAAGAAGCATCACCAGGAAGCCATTGCCAGATAATCGGGAAACGCACCAACACGAACTCAGGGAATCTGTCATGAGCGGGATCAAGAGCAGCAGGCTCGCTTCAGAGATCCTCTGAGCACATGCCATAGTTTTCCATTCAGATTGCATCAAATTTTCCTCCCTGTTTAGATTCACTTATGAAAGATGGACTTGGATTGACTTCCCCAACTGACGGGATAGTGTCGCCCATCTATCCTCCACAAATTGGGAGACAATAAGCAATAAGGTCGGTGTGATATCCTTCCCCTGTCCACTTTCTGCAAGTTTATAACCTCGTGTGAATACTTCTCTGAAACGAGAACATCAGTCTTTTTCGACCTAAGACAGGCGTCCCGCGAATTGCATCCGGCGCACATCTCACCGATCTCAGACGCCGCTTCCAGCTCACGAAACCAAATGTTGTCACGGTCTTCCGCCCTTCAAGAAGCCCCCCCTAGCAAGAGCACTTTCGCTGCGTCAAGAACAACCAAGTCTGCTCTGAACAGTTGCTTCTATTGCGGCCAGATCCCAGCTCTCTATCGGTCGATTGGTTGCAAACATGAGATATGCTCCCCATGCCTCAGATCGCAACGTAAAAGATTCGGGAGTGGATGCCCAGTGTGTTTAGAAAGAAAAGGAAGGGAAAAGAATACGGTAGATGATGACCGAGAAGAAGAGGTTCAGGAGGAATCGAGTGCTGGGTCGCCATCTGTAACGAAAGAAAAGATCGGATCTGATGTCGGCGGAAAACTGTCTCGAGATCAGCAACACTCGAAGACATCCGAGACGAGCACGCCTACTTCAATCAATCAAGATATTTTCAACGACACAGACACTTCGCGCGCAGAAACGGAACCAACTGAATATGCGTGCCCCATCTGCTCGGAGACGCAGCCCGAATCCGCCAGAATTTCCCTTCCATGCACCCATGATATGTGTCTCCAGTGCCTGCACAATCTCGTTCAGAACGAGATCGCAGAAAAGCGGCTTCCGATCGTGTGTCCATTCTGCAAGTCTGATGCGACGGCCTCCCGCAACACCGCCAAGACATCTTCGTCCAGCTTATCCCCACCTTCACCCAACCCCCCAGACTTATGCCTCATTCCCGACTCCCTCCTCGACCTCGTCATCATCGACTACACACTCTACATGGAAACGTCCCTCCTCATCGCCTCCCACGGCGAATTCGTCCACTGCCCCCGCCCCAGATGCACATGGGGGCTCTACGCTGATGCCAACATCAAATTCCTCCGTTGCGATCTGTGCGGGATGAAATGGTGTCGAAGCTGTGGGGTCGAGGGGGAATGGCACTTGCAGCAGTCGTGTGAGGAGTTGAGGAAGGTCGGTGGAGCGGCGGTGGAGGAGAACGGCGTGGCGGCTGTTGAGAAAGTTATTGAGGAGAATGGACGGGAGTTCAAGAGGTGTCCCAAGTGTCGAGTGGCGATCAATCGGAGTGAAGGTGATCATGAGAGAGACTGGCTTGGGGAGAGGCCCGGGGTGCTCACTTGTTTCTTCTGCTTGGTTGTTTTTCTGAAGATTATTAATCCCCACTCCCTTCACCACCCTTGCCCTCGTCTCGAAAACAGGTTGCAACCACGTTACTTGCAAAAATTGCCGATACCACTTCTGTTTCAACGTAAGTCTTAGAGAAGAGAAGAAGTCAAGGACGCAAAAAAACTCTTCCACCGAAACATACGTCTTCCGCACCCACTTACTTCTCGCACATCCATTTCCCTGGCCCACTCTCTGTTTCCCAACGATCTGCACCTCAAAAGTGTGGAGATATCATCAGCGAACCCGACACCTCTCTCACAGGTCAATCCGACAAACTCGCGGCGGCTGTTTTGGCGCATTACAGTACTGCGAATACGCGATGTTACCAGAAAGCTTTTGACGTGCCCCCGGAGTAGGCCTGGGTGTGATCATGAGGAGGGTTTCAGTCGGCCCCAAGGGACGTGGATATATCGTGCGCTTGAATTTGGACGATTTGTACAATTTGCTTGTATGTTAGTGGGGGGGGGATCGTATGGTTGATGGAGTGCAGTTGATGTTTGTTGTGATCGTTGCAAATGAAGATGTTGAAAAAAAAAGTGTTGTGTTTTTCTCAGCGCAGGACTTTGTCATGAATATATTACTTTTCAGATATGTGGACTTGAACAAGCATACAAAATGAAAAGATCGTTGTTTGCAATCATATCTCGCATAGAAAAAGGAAACCTTCAACGTTTGTTTGATCTTCAGATTTGGGGACTTGAACGATGTTGCGTACAGATTCGTGGACTTGAGCAAGCATACGTATTGAGAAGATCGTTGTTCGTACTCGCAAGTCACATCAAAGGGAAAGCACAACATTCTGATATTCCACAAACAATGTGAATAGAAAAGCCAATCCCACTCGCCAAGCAAAAGGGAAAGAGAAATCTATACTGTATTGAAATCTGAGAGAAAAAGCTCAAACAACGACAAACAAAGAAGATAGCTTGAAATACAATGTGTACAGAAGAGAATGATTTTTGCTCCACGACTGACAAAGCAAAATGAAAGCGAAGTGCACCTACAGCAAAACGTGTAAAGAAAGAGCTCAAGCGACTGGAAAGGGAAAGAATGACAAAAACTCGAAGACACCCAGTCCAGAGTCGTTTCAGCTGCAGTGTTTCAACTGAGACTTTCAACGAGGTTGTATCCAGAGTCCCAGATTCTCGGCGTCGGAGTTAGGATGATGGAGGTGGCAACCGTGCACGCCAAAGTCGCGTTTTGTTTTCAGACGGTTCGGACACGACCGGTGGGGAAAACCTTCTGAGTCTAAAGACGTAAACATAAAACAGTAATAATAAGAGGGTGTTTGAAGACGTTAAAGGCCGAGTCCAATACTACGTACCCCGAAGTCGAATGAACACCGACATTTGGTGCAGAATATGTGGTTGCAGCCTTTATAGCAACAGACAGAAACGAAAACAACACCCGTCCTGATGTGTTAACGTTGAAAATCGTAGACCCGAGAAAGGAGGTCCAACAGAGGTCCAAAGTCATCATCATCACTCACCGGCAACCTTATTGATCGGAATCCGACATCTTGGACACCGTCCATACACTGCCCTATTCCGGGCAATAAACGCGTCCAAAACATCCGTTCCCTCCGACTTCTCCTCGGCATTCCACTCCTCACACGAATACTCGAGATGCCAGCACTCCGCTCCACAATCGCGGCACCATTGGGTCTCACATAGTCTGCAGATTATGAAATGGACGGAAGGTTCTGCGTAGATTGCGAAGTTACAGGTGGGGTTCGGGCAACGGACCAGAGATCCTTGGTCGTGATGGGGTGGCGCGGAGGAGGAGGAGGAAGAGGAAGAAGATGAGGAGGATGGTGTGGGTGGTGGTTGAGCGAACACGAGAGCGCATTCGACAGACGCGTCCATATACTGCTGATAGTCTGCAATAACGAGCCGGAGGATAGCATCCGGGATCTCTATCTCACGGCTGCTGCCACTGCTTGACGCTCCACTAGCCTTGCAAAATGGACAGAGGATTGGGATCCTTCGGTTGTCGATTTCGGTGTCCACAAGGGTGGAGAGGCAAGTAAGGCACAAGAAGTGGTTGCAGGGCAAGGTAATCCGAGAGGAGACAACCTTAGGTGAAGAGCAGATCGGGCATTCAAAGAGCCTGTTGTTATCATCATTGTGCTGTGAAGAGCCCGAACGTGCCGACATGACTTGACGCAGAGCATTGCGGTACGAGTCGAAGTCATCCACAATCATCATCAATACGTCTTCCGGTATTTCCGATTCATAATCCCGATCATTCGCCAACTCGTGCCGTGAATGCGAGTCTGGGAGCTTGCCACAAAGCGCACGCCGATGACGACAAACAGAGCACGTAGCAGGGAGCTGCTGTGTTCGGAGTGCTGTTTCCACCGTCTCTTGTAAGCACCCAAAGCATAGGTGATGCTGGCAGGGTTGGAGCGTTATCATCATGCTCGGCGGGGTCTCACGAAAATGGCAGGATTGACATCCGAAACTCCAGGGTGTAGTCTCGGGACGGATGTATGAGCAGGAGACGCTGGGGTATTGCGATGGACATTCGGACAACGAACCCATGGGTGGCCTGGCACGAGCTTCTTCAGATCCGTCACCTTGTCTAAGATTTGCGTCGTCGACATCATTCTTTTGGCACAAGGGTTTCGACGCGGGGAAGAAAGGAGAGTGCGATAGAAAGGGCAGTCGTTAGGAGCTATTTTATCACACACAATCGTCCGGCCCGAAAACAACCGCCTTAAGCCACCCTATCCCTTCTTGTCAACACAACAATGCGCTTTACCTGATCCTCATAGTCCAACTCTTTGACATAAGTCATCTTTTCCAAAAACACTTTCTAGTTTCAATTCTCCTACCCTACCGCCCAGCGTCTTTTCTGCCCACCCTCAAACAACAAAGACAGTTGATACTTTGCCTCCCATATATAGTGGGTGACAAACGTAAATGTTCGATAAATCGTTTTGCAAATACTTCGGTCTTCTTTGTGTCAACAGTCTGTCGTAATAAGAGTGGGGAAGGGGGATGTGGGAAGAAAGCCAGACGGAGACGGTGATCACATATACACACGATTGCACGCGTTTTTCAAGTTTTATTTGCTACGCGGTACGGTCTTTCCGTCCTCTTCCTCTCCTTCCTCTCTTTCCTCCAAGAAATGGGCAAGAAACCCTCATCCAATACCGAAGGACGTTCGAACTCTTCCCCACCAGCAGATTCGGCGAGATCGCACTCGTCGGCCACGCAAGAAAGCGCCGGTGCCAAAAAGCGACGATCGACCAGGTTGCAAACATATGGCCTGCCCTTCATGAGAACTGACGACCGGGCTCACAGACAGGGACAGCAGCAAACCACTGAGAATACGTCCCGATCGCCCCCTTCAGAGCACGAATTTCGAGCGCATCGCTCCACGTCCGCTGACGTACCATCATCATCGCACAGCACCAACTCGCAATCATACAACACGGAACAGTACGCAATGACATACCGATCACCTTCGCCACCCCATCACAAAACAAACCTACCCCCTAAACTTCGATCTCCACCATACCACCCCGATGTTGTTTTCGCCAACAACAGCCAGTACTCTCTCAACGCCTCGTCCATCTCAGCATGCACAATCTTCTGCATTGAAGCCGCCCTTCAGTTTCTCACAACCTTCTCTCCTACAACGCGCACACCCACCAATGTCATCATTACTCCAGACACCCTGGACAACATTCTCCAGATCGGCTCGCACTATGCAATCTCATCACCAGCTTACAACAATATGCATATGGACGCCGAAAGTGTGCTCAAGGGATTTAAGAGGTACTCTGGGCAGGAGGGATTGCATCAGATGGAGTGGAATCAGTATCTGGCGAAGGACATGGAGGAGTTGGTGGGATGGATAGTTGAGCAGTATCGCAATGTCAATGAATCACGCCCCCAGAGTCCCATACCCATCGCAGCTGTTGTCGTGAAGCCTCCGGAAACGGTTCTTCTGGCTCTACTACCCGCCGCTCGCACCAACTCGTCCGGCCGCGATCATCCCCACCGCCGCACGCACGATGAAAACGGGAGATACTTCAAGTCTGATATAGAGGAAACGTCTGGCGAATCTGTGGTGCTTGTGCTTTTCGACTCCCACCCACGACCTCCGACATACCCCAACGCATACGCCCGAGAATTTCGCGAACGCAGTCAAGTCGTGGAGTACCTTCGGGTTCTGCTACCAAGCGTGGATATATCTCCTTCCGACGGCGACGGTCAGCATTCGTGTCCTCAGGAAAGGAAGAGTGGCCACGAGTTTGAAGAACCCAGCACCACGGATGCATTTTCGTTCGAAACGTACCAGATGGAGGTGTTAAATGCTGTGGACGTCACGACTCTTTGCCTTGCGCAGGATTACTATGATATGCCTCGGGTTGATCATGGAGACATTCACCATGTCGACGTTTCCCTGGATGTACCCATGCCATTGATACGAACATCACCACCCGCACCATCCACACAAACGCAACACGCAACTGTGACTACCCCACCCCACCTTCAACCTCCCTCGTTCGCACCAATCGCGACCATCCACCCGACATTTGATCATGGTACCGCCACCATCCATGAACACCACCTCCCCCTCCAAAACGCAATCAACCAATCCAACACAAGGATGGACCGCCTGGAACAGCTGTTCATCACGGAGATCGAGGAGAAGAAAGTGATGCAGAGGGAAAATAGGGGCTTAAAAGCGGAGTGTGCGGGCTTGAGGGAGGAATTGAGGAGATTGAGTGAGGAGAACAAAGTGATGCAGAGGGAAATTAGGGGCGTAAAAGCGGAGTGTGCGGGCTTGAGGGAGGAATTGAGCAGAGTGGGCGAGGAGCTTGAGTATCGTTGGTGGCGACTGGGATGGCCCTGGTTCTGGCCGAGGAGGCGTCTCGGTGATGGGGGTGCTGTGTAGATAGTACGAGGACGTTGGGTGAGTAGACTTTTGGAGGTGGAAAGAGAGACTTTCGTGTGTTTCTGATCGTGGGTGGGAAAAGTGATAGTTTGTGGCATTTTCCTTGCAACGGAGGGACGGGATTGGGTTTTGAGAACACTCTTTGTGCACAACGTGCTGCCGTGATGTATCTACCAGTACTTTCTCTAGTACGAACATGAGATGTGGTTTTCTGTGTATATATGTCCCAACGAAAAGAACCGAGAGAATCCAAGAATAAAATACAATGCAATGCTGTCAAACTTACCACAGGAAGCAAAGAACCGTCCATAGAGATGAAATTCAGATGTGCGCCGCGGTATAATCATGTTCTTATCTGACGACTCTCGAAAGGAGAAACCACCACATGTACTCTTTGCTTGTCCGCTTCCATCAATTGCGGTAAGCCACTGAAAATGCAAATCCTTGTGCATGACAGATATCAACCGCTGTTTACATCGATTGATACTAAGGTAAATAAAAGGAAAACCACCTCTTTAATACAGGATGGGTGACCAAAGGCAAACGATAAGAAGCAAAGGAAAGGTGAAGAAGCTACTATTAAAGTTTAGAACCCAGAATTGACAAAAACACACGAAACAAGCAGAGAACACACAAAAAACCGAAGCACATCACGGAAACACACTAATACACCGCCTTTCCCCAAACATCGGGGTTATTAACGCACAACAAAGCGGGGGAAATAATTAGAGAGTTTTGTGAAAACTAATAGATAAAAGACACCCTCAAAGAGGACAAAAGAAACGAAAACCTCCAACCCCTCCCTCGCCTTCTCATCCTTGCACATACATAATATCCATTCCCTTCGCTTCCTTTCCTCACTTCCTCCTCAATCCCACCCGGCCCCTCCTTAATCATAGATATGATTTGTCGCCAAAAGCCCCACAATAAACATCCCCAAACAATATGGCACCAAACTAAAAGCAACACTGTACGCAATCAAAAGGTACGTGCTCGCAAAACCTTCCCAACGTTCATGGCATCCTGCCGCCGCGGTCGAGCCGTTTTCCTGATTGTTGCTACCATCAGTAGTGGTGGTTGAGGGTTCCGGTGGAGGCGCCGCGGCAGCGGGGTCGGTGCTGGTGGTGGGTGACGTGGGGCTTTGTGGTGTCGTGCCTGTAGCGGCAGGATCGACGGGTACAACAACAGGTGCAGCGGGAGGAGCAGCTGGAGGAGCAGCTGGAGCGACACCACCGTCCGTCGGTGTTGCTGGCGGGACTGCAGCAGGATCAGGAACCGTCCCCGTAGGTTCTGCACTGCCAGGTCCTTGACGTTTCTCCAGAGCGACATATACGACACTGGATCTTCTCACCCTCGTGCGCTGTTTGAACCAAGACGATGCATCCTCCGAAGAGGACAAGAGGCTTTGAGGTTGCGCGGGGGACGAGTCTATGAAACCGCTGCATCGCGAATCTACAAAAGGCCGATCAAGTCCGCTGAGGAACCCGCAACAGTCGAACTTTGTTCGAAAAGCAAAAGGGGATGGTTGCAATCATTAGTATGAGCAAAGCACACCTACCCAAACAAAACAACTCTCAAAAGAGACACATACTTTATTTTGAATAAACTGCCTGTCATTCCCATACCCATCCCACCGTTCCGACAACGCATTAGCCCACTGCGGCGAATTCCTATCCCGAAAGGCCATATACCCAATGGCAATATTCCCGACCAAAACCGGCCAAATCAACAATATGTAAATCGTCAACAGCGACTTTTGGTGCGTGATGGCACCGAGGAAGCCAATGAATCCCGTGAGGGACATGATGCCGGAGGTTACGCTGATGGCGAGGAGGACGTCTTGACGGGCGATGCGGACCAGGGAGGCGACGTTGTAGTTGTTGAGCCAAGTGAAAGTGGAGAAGAGGAGGAGGGTGAGGCCGAATAGGGTGAACTGTTACGGCATAGAAAGGGGAAAGGGGTTGAGAAGAAGGGTTAGAAATAAAGCGTCGGTAGCCTGTCTGTGAAAAGATCTCTATTGGGCATCGACTTACCAAAGTATTCGCCGTCAAAAACGTAACCTTACTCCTCCCAAACTTTGCAAGGTTCTTCCGATTGATGACCGAAAGATTGGAGATATAACTCCGCTTGCTAAACGTTCTTGCCAAGCTCGCTCGTCCCATACTGTAGGTTTTACCCCTCTCCCCACCCAAGGTGCCGCCTCCAATCGTCCCGTCTTTGCTTTTGCGGGGGTACGAGGCGATGCTGATGGTATCAGTCATGGTAGTGTGTGCCGTGTGGGTTGTAGCGTACTGGTTGATGATATCGGCACCAGAAACGTCAGTCGGGACACCGCCCGTTGCTTGTTGACGATCTTGAGAAGATGTCAGCGGGACGGCGGATGAGGACGGGTTTTTGGTGTGCTTGTACATGGCGGCGGTGGCGATTACGGTCGGTGGAGCTCCGGCTTGAGGTTTCAAGTCTTGTTGATCCAAACCGAGAGCGTAGATCTTAGTGCACTCGGGGCAATCGCACTCGACGGATGGTAGTCCTAATTGTTCGTTTGAAGGAGATAAGACTATAGTAGAAGCGGACGATGTTGTCAAGTTCAAGAGTTGGAGTGACGAAGACGAAGGCGAAAAGAATTCGGTAGGGTTGGCTGTTGAATCCGAGCCAGTTGCTGTATCTGAATGGGGCAAGTGAGGGGGTAGGTCGACTGATATTGTTGGTGGCGAACTTTGCGTCGATGACGGGTTGGACGAATCCGAGGTTGCTGAAGGATGAGGAGACAAAGCGGCCGTGAGTGATGAGGATGTTGCTGACACTTGTCTAGCTTTTGTCGATGGTGATTCTGGGACGCTTCTCTGATCTGAAGACGAGCTCTGATCGGATTCTTCCAACAATGACGATTCTAATAGAGGAGTGGAGTCCTGGGTCAATAGAACGCGTCGGCGGTGGTGACCTGATTCAAAAGCGCTACTCCTACTCGTACTTTCACTTCCACCCGAGTCTCTATGTCCGGTTCCGGTTCGTTCACCTTCCCAGGCCGCAATATCGATATCGTAAGTACTGACTTCACTCGTCCTGTTGATACCCGATATGTTGATGCGGTGGTGGCTTTTCTCGCTCCTTTGACCTTCTTCAACAATACCGACACCGCTACCGGGGAAGCTGTCACTTTTCTTAGAGCTAGTAAGCGTTAGGTGGGAGATGAGGGAAATGTGATCAGGTTCTGATGATGGTGCCGATGAGTTTGAGGTGAACTGTGGTTGGTGGCCGTTGTCTGTCTCGACGACGGAAGGAACGCTACCAGCAACTTCGGTACGTAACTGGTCACCAAAGCCGAAAGCAATTTGTTCGAAGTGGGTGAGTTGGTGGTGATCGGGTTCGGAGTGGCGGCGTGGGGGGTATGGAAGATGAGTTTGATGTTTCGACGCCAGTGTGTGGTTTTGAGCGGTGGTTGTGTAAGATCGATGGTGTAGATAGCGAGAGGAAGGAGAGGGGGGACGCGGTGGCCAAAGGCGTGTGGTCGGTGGCGGAAGATCCCAACGGATGGAATACGTAATGTCGGAGAATGAGTTGATGACGTGGTTTGAGGGGGAAGCAGAGAGAGACGGAAGGATCACATGAGTTAGCTATCGTCTAAGGAGTGTTGCCTGTCTCTGGTCTAAGGGGAGTGTATGTGTTGTCTACGATGGTGAGCGGCGGGGAGCGCGCAGGGTTGTTTTTCAGTGCCGTGATGTTTTTTCCGTGGCTGAGTTTGGAATTTCACGCTCCGCTTTCTAATCTCTATGACACCAGAACACAAGGAGCGACACACAACCCTCGGATATTCCCAGTGGATTTATATGATTTCCGAACAGCACAGAAAATCACCCGAAAACCCCCTTGGAAAAAAACAAAGAAAGAGTCCCCGCGAAACGCATATACGCACCTGTTCTCCTCCGCGTCCGCCGCTTTGTCCTGTACCCACGGCTGTCATTGTTGTCCCTACCGTCAGGGACATCGTTATAGATCCACCCCCTTTGGTCTCTAAATCAGTCATATGAGAGTATCCCTTCTCGTTGGGTATTGAGAAACTGTCGTTGAGGTTGTGGGCTGCAAACAGAAGACGTCGAAAGTAACGTCCGGAAAGTCGTGAAGTCGCTGAGGAGGACTTCAACCGGAGACAGTTCACTCAAATTCCTTTGGTTTGATCACAAAATGCTGTTTCGACGACTTGTTTCTCGTCAACGAGTCCCAACACTTGATGACCGGTAGCGTACGTCTCAATGTGGGAATGAAGGCCAAAGTGTGATCGCGAGTTGCTGTATGGTGACAGAGTGTTGTAGGTAGTGGAAAGAACTTGATTCTTGTGTACAGGACCTCGATAGATCTGATAGCTGTTAACAAAGAAGGCCTTCGAGGCTTGATCGCTTATCTTGAGGCAAAGAGCGTCAAAGCTGGAGAATCTGAGAACGGCGACGTTCGAGGTTAAGAGGAGAGGGTACCCATGCGAAACAATAAGGGGGGAAAAGAAGTTCATGAGAAACAGGAAGAGCCAGAATGGATAGATCGGGAAAGAAGGGGGGAAGATAGGGGAGGGGAGCAGGAAATCTGCTCCTGGGAGGTGAGAGTGGGTCTCCATGAAGGACGGCCTCTCCATCCAGTCATGAACCAGCAAACCCCACATTCAAAACCGACAATGCATGCGTATTGATGAATATGAATGGAACCCGATCGTACTTATGAAGCTGAAGTGGTGGATCAGTGGAAGCTGTGGATGTGCATAGAAAGAAGTTTCCCGACCCCGCTTGTTGCCTGTCGTCTCTGAAGATGATGCCAAGATGAGTCGATGGCGGCGCTGCGGGATGCGAAGGAGGTTGCAGATGAGGTTTACACGGACGTGTCCAAAGAGGTCGATGAATGAATTTGCGAATCAAGTCGCGGAGTTGGTCGCAGGTCCAAAGGTCTTAGTAGCAGGACTGTCGGAGTCCTTCCTTTTCCTATGTAAAGACTTGCACGACACACAACTCGCACAAGCTGCAGCAGCGTCATGTGTGAATCAAACTCAGACGTGGCCCATGCATGACTGATCAGCCTCGTTTCTTTGAAATTCGCCCATTCGGAAAAATGCGGCGTCAAAAGTCTCCGACGAGGGCACCCTGGGGAGAGGGCACAGGACGGCTGGACAGGAAAAGGAGGGGAGGGAATGCCGTGGGAATGCAAGAACATCAGGGACTGAAGGGAATGTGGACTCAAGTCAGCATTTCGACAATGTCGAGCCCAAACCAAACAAGCATAGGCTAGGCTGAGTAGGCTCTCGAGAATTGAGCTTGGATGAAGCTTTCTTCCTTTCTTTTTTTCCCCGACTCGTTCCAACTTTGATTATGATCTTGGGCCAGTTTCTTAGCTCACGGTGGAAGAAACCCCGATAACCCTATCTGGATATCAAATCTCCTCCTCACTTCCAGTCCTTCTCTGCTGCAGATCTCATGAACACGTGTAATCGGGGAAAACCCAAAACACGAGCAGCAACGAATCTCGCAAGAAATCTCGCAAATTGTTCAAGCGATGGACTCGTGCGGCGTGCCCAGACCCTGGGGTCGATTGGGATCACCCAAAGGCATTGAAGATTTTGAAACTCATTTCTTTGATGCGTTCCGATCTTGTCCAGCGTTGATTGTCCACGAAGCCCGAGGGGCCAGCTGAGCGGTACCACGGATAAAGAAAGTTGACGCTGTGCTTTTGGTGACTTGGTATCTTCTAGGTAGTTCAGAATCTGGAATTTAGAATATGATTCAGAATCTAACGAAGTCCCAATTGTTTGTCTTTCCCAAGCTCGCCCGATAAATGTAGGTAGAGAAACAAAGAATATGAAATACCTAACCATCTGGACTTTCTATGAAAACCTACAATGATGATCGAAACTAGAAACTAGAAACAAGTGAAAATCTAAGAAAGAAAACAAGATGCATCGTATCAAATAAATTCATCAGTGCACTGTACAGAGAAGAAAAGAAAGAAGAGGTTGCATTGGTCCATTTGCAGGGTCCATCCATCCATCTCGCTTTCGGTTCCTCAGAGGTTCGGAATGGTTTACAAAAAGAGGTGTTGAGAAAGGCGCCAAGAACGCTCCATTCATATGTAAGTTCGGCAGCAACACCGTCCTCGTTTGCTCGTGGCGGGTCGGAATGCCTTTCATCGCTGAGCGTGACTTGAGGTTCATGTTGATGATTGATTAAAAAAGAGGCTTGAAATGGTTATGTGCTGACTGCACCGACGTTGAGGTCGGAACCGGTCAGCACGGGAATATACATCCCCTTCAGACCCGCAAAAATGAGGTGAAACATATCTACATGCACGCAGACCCCAGCCCGTCTCGCGCTGACTCGCGCGTTGTCCGCACACCGGCGGTCCACCGGCGGCTGAAGCACTCGTCACGACGAATCTCGGCACGACCGCTACAATCTTCTATGCATCGCCAGGAGCAGAGCCATCCACAACGTCCGTACTCCTAACCGCTGGGCCCAGAGCCGCATAATGTGCTTGGCTTTGTTGATATGAGGTGACGAGGGTTTGGTTTTGGACCATCAGGCTTAGGATCACCATGAGGTAGAATGTGTGGCTATAGAGCAGGAAAGACAGATGCGAAAAACAAACCCACATGCGTTAGCATAACCAAAACATACAAACGAGCAACACCACAGAATGAGCATCCCCCGAACCCGCACCAAAACACAACATCAACTCCAAAAAAACTACTCACATCCACAGATTCGCCCTATACTCCCTCCACAACACCCGAGTCAACTTCCTCCCCAATAAAACTGTGTCCAAAACAAACGCCCACACCGCAACAAGTCGTTCCACCAACACGTCGTAACCCCAGTCTCTCTTAGCCAGCGTTGTGGGATTGTTGCCTTCTTCCCCATGCACAGATTCTAGGTCCCCGTCCGCGAGATCCCCCAAGGCGTCGGGATCTTTGGGTGGGAGGCGTTTGGAGGGTGTGGCGGGTGTTGTGGGAGTTGGCGTAGACGATGGGGATGGTGTTGAAGCTGGCGTGGGTAATTGTGCAATGGAGGTTGTTTCAGATGATGACAACGACGACGCATCAAGTAACGGTTCGGTTTCTTCCCCCTTGCCCTTATCTTTATATCGAGGAACAGCAGCTTCCGTCTCTCCAACACCGTCGTTACCACCTATACGGGAAGGTGTCGAAGAGGAAGAAGACATGGCTGAAGGCACCAAAGTATGGGGCGGCGAAGGTGGGTTGATCTGAATCACCGGCTTTGGTAGTCCCACGGCAGCAGCAGCACTGGAGGTCATTCCATCCCCAGTACCTTTGAGCATGGCATCATCAATGTCAGGCGGGCTAGATTCGTTCACAATCTCATCCGCATCTCCAACCAAACCATCTCCGCCTTCGTCTGTATCCCTTCCAAAGCTCTTTCGTTGACTCTGACCATCTACCTCGCTCACCCCAACCCAACTCGCCCCTGAACCCCGTCTGCCCGTCTTACTGTTCCGCCTCCTAGCCGTAAACCATCCAAAACCCCACCC
>JADGJF010000758.1:0-15193 GCA_027596845.1 Quaeritorhiza haematococci | reverse complement strand
TTGTGTAGATCTTGTTGAAATTATGGGACATTTTATAGGGGGGTGGGAGGGAGAGGAGGTGAGGAGGTGAGGAGGAAGATGGTGGGAGGGTAGCGGAGTAATGGAGGTGCTGATGTGGGTGAATGATCGGACTGTGAATCGGGGTGATACAAGCGGAAAGGGTTCAAAACTCGGAAGTCTTTTTTGGCGGGCATTCGGACTGGGATGAAGGGGAGGGATGGTCTTCGTCTTTCGGGATAATTCTAGACGGCATTCTTTCTTCCCCAATGCTAAGCACAGCATCCATCAGGCAGGTTTACCATTTCGCTCAAATGCCGGAGGAGTGGACTGGACACTAAAATTCGAATCATTCTCAAATGTCAGATGTGCAAGTGCTTCTTTCTTCTTTTTGCATCAGGCAGATTCTTTTTCGGACTTTTCTTTAAGATACCGAGACTATGGATTTCACCCGAAACAACCTGATGGATTCCCGAAGGCTGTTCATTCGGTCGTGTAAAGAAAACGTTTCCTCCACTAATAATGTACCCAACCACTCATCAAAACTACAGAAACCAAAAGACTTCGCTCCATATGTTCGAAGATCACACATTCGAATTCTTTTATTTGCCTTTTTAAACACTGCAAATCACCCCACAAACGCACGGGATTGGCTACTCCCGATTTGTTTCTTCTGTTTTTAGCAATCGATGGTCTCTGATCGCCGTCCAAACATGAGTGAACGAGATTGATGTGCATTTTTTGAGTTCCCAGGGGTCTCAATTCTCGGTCCCTCTCAGAAAAAGGGAAAAGAAAAAGGAGAAAGATAGCGAGGGATGGTGCTGTGATTGGGCAGATAGAACTCACACGTGTGAGAAGAAGGGAAACAAAACACGAATGTGAGAAATGTATAGAAACCCAGATCGAGGCAGTATTTCGGTCGATTTCATGCAATAACATTCAATAACATTACAATTGTCGTCGTTTGGCTGATTGAACCTTCGTTTCGATCCCGTTGAGGAAGGAACGAAGAAAAAAGTAAACCGCGTGCAAATCAACAAGTCGTGCTGTCGCGCACCTTCCTCCATCGTTTTCGGAAGACGAAACATCCCGAAACTCTGATCGAAACTATGGTGGAGTCCGCCCAGTCTAAGACCGTCCCTATTACATATGTCGACACCAGCGTCGTCATCGCCGTTTTCGCCATCACGAACGCTTTCTTCATTGGCACCACAATCATCTTCTGTCTTCGCCGCAACCATGAATATCTTCGCCAGCGTTTAGTCCCGGTCGTCTTCGTCGGCGCACTCTCTGCCATCATCCTCATCAATGGATTCCTCAGCCAATTCCCTACATTCAGGATCCAACTCCCGTGCGTGTTATTCATGATCATCTACTACGAAATCGCCCCCCTCTGGGTGTTCACGCTCTTTCTACGCACGGGGCACCTGCTCCTGATGTATGTGTCGACGCAAGCGCGCTTGGAGAGATCGATTTACGGGAAGATATTGATCTACGACCGACTCAACCTTTTCGACAAGGTGATGCTGCGCTTGCATATCTTCATCTTTGGGAGCAAACCAGGACACTGGCAATCCGGTAAAAACGCAAAAATAGCCGCCCGCCAACTCACCAAAACAATCGTCATCTTCCTGGTACTGCAAGTTCTCGTGTTTATCATCGCAGCAAGTCTCAAAAAGGGTGACTTGTCTTCGTGCACCAATAGCGACTTTACCGTGCTGTATGTTTACCTCAGCATCTTCGTTCTCACCATTCCGTACTCGCTCTACGTCATCCGCGACATCAGTGACAGCTTTCACATCCGAAAAGAAATCGTCGTTACCTTCACGCTCTTCTACTCGGTGTTTGCGATTTACTTGTTGTCGGTATTCGCGTTCAGACAGTTACAATCACCCTTACTTGAATCGAGTATCTACCTCTGCGCACTGTTGGTGATGTCTCATACGGCAAATGTTGTTTATCCCGTCGGCATCTCCTACTGGAGCGATTACCGACGCAAGAACCTGTCGCTCGGCAAGGATTCGTTCGAGAAAACAATGGAGGATCCCGTCCTGTGGCAGGAATTCAAACAAGTCCTCGCGCAAGGGTTCGCAGTTGAGAATGGGTTGTTCGTTGATGAATACCGAAACCTTCGGAAGCGAATGCGGGGGACGCAACCTCGTCGACCGGGTGTCACAGGAGAAACAATCAACAACTTGACCGTCAGCCGGGATGCAAAGAGTATGGCGCCGGGAATCGATCAGGCCGTCACGTTACAGGACGAGGAGATGCTCATATTTGAGAACTTTGTGAAGGTTGGGTCGCCCAATGAGTTGAATATCCCGTCGCATGTGAGGGCAAATTGTGAGAAGAAGTTAAAGGAACGGGTAGCCGGGTCGGAAGCGAACGAGGATCCATTTGATGAGGTTTATACTGAAGTTTGTGCAATGATGTATCAGAATTCATTCCCGAGGTTTGTCAAGCAGCACAAGGAAGGGACCACGAAATGAAGAACAAGGATTAAATAGACGGTTGAGATTTGAAGTGAGATCTGAAACAGTATAGAATGGCATCTGCAACGGATGGAACCATGAGAGTGAAGATGTTGAAAACAAACGTCCCCTCACGAACCTCCATTCCGGAACACGATTAGCACACTTCAAACGCATGGAGGAAATTGATGCCCACACTGTCTCCTTTGCCTGCAACGATGCCTGTAACGAAATACTCAATTTCACATTCAACAGCAGTATTTGAACTTTGCTCGAACCTTGTACAGCTTGAATTGACACCCCTCGATGAAAATGGGAAGTGGTTCGCTAATGAGTGAAGGAAATCACATATTAAAATGAATCCGCAGTCCGAGTTACCTAGTTTTCCTATCTCTCATCGATTTTCGCAGCTGTGCAAGTAATAACTACTCAGTTCCTGCTGACTTCTCGAAGGTCAAGTTCTCGTATTGTTTTGCTTATGTGTGCGGAGTGGTAAATGTGTTACACCGTCGCACATCCACTAACTGTCTTTCACCAAACAACGAGCGCACCACAAATCCACTTTGAACGGTCTGATACCCAAACTCCGCCGTCGCGTCCAATGCAATGCAAGACCAACAACAACAACAGCAGCAGCAGGCATCCGCCGCGCATGCCCAATCTATGTTCGCCCAAGTTCAGCAAGCCAACGCTGCCGCCGCGGCTGCTGCATACTCCTTCTCAGCCATGGGCATGAACCCCGCAACCGCAGGATTACCAGCAGCTGCTCCCCCACCAGGTGCATCGTTTCCGTGGAACTTGTACTTTCCTGGATATGGACAACTACCGATCGCACCAACAGGTGTGTCTACTATGCCAGAACTTGCAACAACTTCAACCACACAGATGACCTCCCAACAAACCCCGCAACAACCCCAGATCGATCTGCACTTCACCCTCCCACAGAACGGGACTAATCCTTTGGATCCTTCGTTATCAATGTTCCCGTTCGGTATACCCGAGGGCATCCCACAGTTTTCAGATCCTCTCAATCCCGTCCTGATGCCTCCTCCAATGACAACAGCGCCCCCGCTCCCCATCGCCTCCACTCCCGCCAACACCAAAAAAATCATAGGCCCATCATCCCACCAAACACCAGCCATCACACCAAAACCGCCTATCGCCCCACCGCACTTCTCCTTCCCGCCCTCTTCCGCAGCAACACCCTCACCAACGATGATATCTCCTATGCAGCATAGTCTTACTCCGGTGCAGCAGCAGGGACGGGGAGTGCCGATGTCGGTACCTGCTAGGTCAACTCCGTTTCCGCCTTCGACGGCGCCGAATCCGGCTTTCAGTGTGAGGGGGGCCGCAAAGAAGCCGGGGACAGGGAGGGGACGAGGGAGGCCTCCTAATAATCCGAGTAAGTCCATTTTCTTATTATGCCTGGGGTCTGTGAGATATGTTTCGACCTTGTGTGCCGAGTTGTTGGTTGCTTAAGCTGGGCATAGTGAGATTGTTCTCATTTTCTGTTAGAGAAGGTGTCTAATCCTGATTGTTCTTTGTGTTGTTTCTATATATATCGTAGATTACTCTCCATCAACATTTCGCCCCCCACCACCACCAATGATTATGGGTCCGATTATTAAGCGGAGCGCGGAAGAAGAGACGCACAACCAACAGATAAAAAGAAGGTATGTTACGACAGTAACCCTCGCTTTGATACATCGTCTTGTGTGTGGGCCAAGGCCAACAGCGAGATCTGGTATCCTGGCGGGGTGCAATTTGGTATTTCATTCCTCTTTCCAAAATTCCGCGGGCACGCTCGTTCTCAGATCTACAATGACAGTCGATCCTCCCCGTCCTACACCATGCAAAGTATCCGTCCGATTCTAATTTTTTTGCTTTCCGTTTTCTATCGTGTCGCTCCCGTTCAAAATAGAATCGTTCAAGCCCTCAAAGCAGATCAACAATCCATCTTAAATCCAGACACGTCGCCCTTCGTATCCCTTGAAGACGCTGTAAATAGATTGCTTCCCTACCATATTTGGCAGTACCCACATGTCGAGGAAACAAGGGGGAAAGAAGGTGAGAAGGCTGTCGATCAAGTTCTTACTGTTATGATTGAAAGGAGAAGGAAAGGTCCATTTTTATGGAGTGGCATTGTTGCTGTGATCATGAATGCTGACTTTTTTCATTTTCGTTTTGGGGGTGCGGGCTTGTAGGGCGGAATGTGAAGAAGGATTTGATCGAGAAGACAAAAAGCATTTTGAAAGAGTTCGCTGAATTGGAGCGACGAGATGAACTGGTAAGTGTATTAGTTGTTCGTGTGAATCTCTTGTGCGCACGTATTGCCATGGAATGGCAGGATGGCACGTCTGACACGGTGTTGTATTCGAATATCGTTCTCCTGTTCAAATTTCCCTATTCGCGTTCTTTTTTTCGGGACAGAACGAGCAAGCCAAATTACGACAGTTAGCGGAAAGGCTATGTATGGAAGATGAAATCGAAGTTACGATAGACTAAGCGAAAGAAAGATACCAAAGTCAACCATATCACACAAGTGCAACCGTTACAGCAATCACGCCACGCGTTCTTACATCATCATGCATTCAGCCGGTCACAAAGTACACGCCATGAAGGTCTTTCTTCGTTTGCGTCAGCGCCTGTTCCTTATCCAGTTCCGTTCGTGACGCTCTTTGCGGCTCACTCACACATGAGCGCTTGGTCTTTCGCGCCTTATCGGAGTAGGTTTCATTCATCGTTGGGTTGCAGCTTCGTCATGGGCATCATGCTTGATTTTTTGATTTCATACAATCTACACAATATTGACTTGAATCTAAATGAGAACTTTTCTTCTTTCCTAACTTAGCCGACGATACAAAAATTCAATTCCCGCTCCGTAATTTGCCTCGCGGCCGATTTTTCCCTCCTTGAACAATCGGGATAATGTGGATTTCACCCAATCCGATCTCCTGAGAAATGTTCAATCGAGATTTAGAATTAGGAGTCGGGTTATGAGTGGACTTTTGAACAGTCAAAAATCCATGAAGGGAATTTCATACTTACACCGGAATCCCTAACCTATCCGTGAGGTATATTCTGCATTCCGTAGAAGTCATCTGATCTTCACACTTGCTCAGAATCGTTATGAGATCCGGATTCACCGCACCTTTTCCCTTACCCTGCAGACACACCTTACACAGAGTGCCCCGTATCCGTTTCCAGTACAGGTGGATGTCCTTTCCATCCAAGGTATCTTCTCTTACCCAAGTCCCTGCAACCAAAAATTCATGCTGCCCAAGGAGCTGGTACCAGCGATGATCTGTAATATCGACTTGCGGCGCCTCCAAATCAACCTCCTCGCCAAAGGCCCCCAAGTAGTTCCCAAATGTGTTGATGCCAGCACCATTCTCCTCGTCCACGTCAATGACATATCCTTCATCGTCCTCAGACGCACCGAGCTGGTTCCTGCTTCCACCAAAACCCCCACCAGCTTCAGTCTCATCATCAACGTCCGAGACTTCCACATCTACGCGATCAGTGCAGCTGTCGGTCGAAAGCATTCTCCGTCGACTGTCCTGTTGTGTGCCACCCTGAGAGAATACCACCTCGCTGGAACTGCGCAGAGAACGACCCGACGAGTTGCTTGATGAATCGTGAGAATTCCCTCTGCTAGGTAAAGTGCGTCGTCGCTTGGAAGGTGGACTGTCGACGGAAACTGCCGAAGAAGTGCGACTTACTGCAGGCGCAGAAACTGTCGGAGCAGACGTTGGAGGCCCTGCTATTCTAGGGGCCTCGCCGAAAGGGATAACAAGACCATTGATAGTTATGGAGGAGATTGAACCAGGTCTTGGTGTTTTTGCTGGTGAGAGAGGGATGTCGAGTTCATCTGGGCAGGCGCTCCTGCTACGACCGGCGTTGGTAGTGTTGAGCTGTCTGGTGGTACTTGCACCTTGATAAGCAACAACCGGCTCCAGCCCTACATTATTAGGATGTCGGCTGGCGGTGCTGGCCGTGTGCGGGTTGAACGTGGGATCATTCTTGTTGACTGTGCGAGATCGTCCTATGCTGCCTGTATCAGTACTTCTAGAAACGTTGGTTCTTTGGATATCGCTGCTGTTTGCGTTGCTCCGGTTGTTCGTGTTGTTGTTCGCGCCGCCAGTGCCGCCGCTTGAAGTGTTGTTGATATCAGATCTGATGTTGGGCATGGGTTCGTCCCTATCCTCCGTTTTAATTGCAGTGCTAGTGTTGATGCTGTGATTGGTGTTGTCACCTTGCCTGATAGCACCACCGTTTCCAGGTGTCTCGCCTCGGGATCCTTCCTCATAGCGACGGAGCAATCCTACCAAGTCGAGGTAGAGCGGGTTGCTCTTCTGTTCCTTCAACTGCGTTTCCAGACCTCGAAGGCGTGCCGACTTCGATTCGCACAGCTTAGTGTATTGTTCGACGCGTTGCCGAAGTTCCACGATTTGTTGTTCAATGCCGATGATTTCTTGTCGGTAAGCTTCAAGTTCTCCGGAAAGCTCGACTTTTTCGGATTCTATCTGTCGTATGTTACGCCCCTCATACTCTTCGACAAGTTTTTTCGCGTTCTCGTATAGGAAGCCGTGCATGACCAGGGCGGCGAGAAGTGAACGGAATGAAGGGATGTGGTATATTCGCGAAGAAGTCGGTTCGGAAGCGAAGGTGAAGGTTGCAGTTTGCGAATCAGGAATGAGTGAAGAAGTCGGTTCGGAAGCGAAGGTGAAGGTTGCAGTTTGCGAATCAGGAATGAGTGAAGAAGGCGGTGGGCTCGGACGGTCGACTGTCGCAGAGCACTGCGCAGAGCATCTCGGTCGCGAGACTGGTCTTGTCGGAGAGGTTGGAGTTGCCTTTGGTCCAAGTAACACAGGTGGTGCTGGGCTGGGGAGAGATCTGTTTTCCAATTATTTTGGTTCAGAGTCGGGGGGGGAAGTCGGAATGGTGGTTGGTTGAAAAGGCCGCGATTGGGCGTTGATGTGAGGGACGACGGATGTATTGGGCTATGGTCTGACCGCAATGACTACAGCATTGCCCGATTGCAACAGCCGATCGCCAGCTACGAAAGTTGCCCGCTAGATTACCGCTCGTTGTACACCTCGCGACCTCAATACTCAAGGATATCCACCACCATACCCCACCGCCCACCGGGCTTCCTCTGTTATTGTAGTCCATCCGCCCAATCACTTTTCGAATGGGTGGTTTGTTCCCTTTACGTTCGATGTTCCCTTCGTCCAACACATGTTCTCTTCTGCATATTACATGAATTCATGCTGCTGTGGCGCTTGTACTGACGATGACCTGTGATAGCATTTGTCACGTTATTGCCTGGCCGTTTCGTGCGATTTGTTGTTCTGGCCTCCGCCCGCTCAGAACTCTGTTCAGGAATCATGAAAGGGCGGAGTCTTCAAAATTTGGTTTACAGGTGCCATTCGTTTTTATTTGATGGAGTTTCAGAAAAGGGTTTCAGGACTATTCGTTTTTATGTCAACTAACTTTTCCACAAATCGTCGCTCGACCTAGCAGGAGGGAGCTTGGTCTTCTGCAAACAAGCCGCATGAACTCTTCAAAATGTGATCGTAACTTTCATTTTTGTCCCCTATTAGTACTTGCTACTTGCTATGATACGTGTTTTCAACACTTGCTACGATACATATTTCCCACACGTGTGATTTGCCCTTTGTTGAACAAGTTGTCTAACGTTTTCTTGATCCAATCCGAACTTTACGTAAGGCTTCGATATTCCGAAAAACAAATCGGTGTTAGTGCCAGGTACCTGGAATCAGCTTTCAGTTGATTTCTGCTCAATGAGAGTTTCTCAGTAACAACTTACTCGATGCGTAACGTGTCCCTGATGTAATCTTTGCACTGAGGAGGTGTTGATCGAACCAATCTGATTTCTTGTCTGGCTCCTAGCTTCGTTTGCTCTCCACACTCAGTCCAGGCTGCCGCCTCACAAAATACACTCTTCAAAGGGACCGCAACGTTCTCTTTTCTGAAACCTACTTACCGTTCTCGCACAACACCTTTTTTTCTAATCCTTGCGATGATACACGAATTCAATTCCTATAGCTTCGCCGTTCTTCTCACGGTCGATTTTTCGTCCCTTACCAGTGCCCAAGCGGCCTAACGTTTTCCTGACCCAATCGGGCTTCCTCCTATTTCAGCATTGAAAAAATGAATTGGAGTTAGTGCCAGCACCAGAAATCAGGTTTCGAGTGGATATCCGAGGCTCCAACCAGCCAATTGACTTTAGAGGCAGCTCGTTCATCCTCTTTCAGATGTCCCCTTGTCCGCCTTTTTGAAGGCATGCATCTGGGTGGTAGACTAGTTAATGATGCCGCCGCAGGGCAAATCCGAGTAAGCCGAACGGAGTAAGCTGAGCAATGTCCGACTTGGAGTGTATGAGCTCTTGCTGTATGTTGTTGGTAGGATGTCACATTTCATCGGTATTCTAGCTTGCATTCTGCATTTTCACGTTTCACTCTTTCTATGATTTTTATGTAATATGGTGCAGATTTACAACTATTGTATGGTCTATGGATTTCTATCCAACCTTCTATAATCGATCTATGCGAACTTTCTGACATCAAAAATACCTGAGCTCCGCCAAACTATCCGCCTGTCTCGGACTCCCCGGCAATGCCGCCTCAATCGCAACCGCCGTATCCAGCTCCCCCACCGTAATCTCCTCATCTTCTACCTCTACCGCACCGAAACCCTCGCCTTCCCTCCCTTCACCGCCGCCCCCACCACTCCCACCACCATTAGAAGATGTGGAACCGGTGCCGAACCGTTTTCGAACGGCTTGTTGGATCGTGAACCAGGCGGGATCGACGGCAAAGAAGATTACGGTTGTGAGAATGCCTTGAAGTGGGATCGTGAGATAAGAGAGAAGCAGGAGACCAAAGGGAGCGCCGGTGGGGAGGAGTTGGTTGAGGAGGTCGCCTGGATTTGGGATTTGAAGCGGAGGGATGTGTAGAAGGGGGCACGTTAACAGGGTTTGAAAATAATACAATCAAGTTGAGAAAAGTCGAATGGAGGGGAATAAGGGCATCACAAAGCGAACAGACATATCAACATACATATGAGTGTGGGTAGCATGCCAAAGAACGGCACGATCGGGTATAACAAAATCCTCGGTATGAGCCGCTTGACGATGGCGTCCGTCCTTGTGCCAGAACCTTGGTGCAGCGCTGCCGGGATCACGTCGTTTTTCACGGGACTATCCGGTTCCCCTGTTTCTCTCACAAAGTCCCCACCCATACGGCCAAGGCCATCATCTGCGGAGCGTGATACTGTACCCGCCCCTGAAAACCGCTGAAGCGTTGTTGACCTCGAAAACCAGCTTTGATGACTGTATCGGCTGCTGTTACGGGCTTTTGCTGGCCTTGGAAGCATCAACCCAACCCCCATCATATGCATGAACCCACTATTCTTCTCCTCATCCCCCACCCCCACCCCCGCGCAACACATCCCGTTTTGTTGAAGCTGCTTCTGCTGCTGAAAGTACCGTCTCCGCTGTCGTTCAATCCGTCTCCGCTCCCGTCTCGATGACTTTCTCTTAAATTCAGTGAGTTTCAAGACAATCGGGATGGCGAAGACTAGGGAAATGAAGATGCCGAGGGTGATTGGGGCGTAAAGAGTCGCCCACCGCCAGGCAAATGTGTGGGGATCTAGTTGTGATTTGTACCAGCAGACTTGCTCGGTGGTGTCAAAGCCGAGCATGCCGGAAGCGAGCGGGACAGTAGCGAAGATGAGCGAGATGATGAGAGATATGAGGAGGTAGTATCTTTCCATGTTTTGGTAGCGGCGGTTGAAGAGGAATGCAACCTGGAGTAGATCAATTGTATTGTGCAAAGAGATGGGGTGGATGATTGAGAAGATTTTCGCTGATTTGGTAAGGAAAGCGCGCCAAAGCTTTGCAACCGCGTCCTTACGACCCCCCCTTCCCTCTCCTTCTCTCTCCCATCCCATTCCCGCGGGAAACACGCATCGCCCTTTTCGCAACAGGATCTACACCGCGAACCAACGAACCTGCAGATTGATTATGATACACAGTGGAAGGAACGTTGACATCAACGAGGCGAGGATGTTTCCCCAAACTGTTAGAGAGCAGAACACATCGTCGTGTTTGTATAGATTGGATAGTGTCCATGTTATGGATACTAGATTTGAGAGAATGGGTTGTGGGGAGGGGAGTGTCATGGAAGGAGATCAAGGGAGGTTGACGGGTGATGAGCTTTTGCCTGATCTGAATCTTCCTGCGCTGTTCGTTTGCTGTTACTCCGCCTGCTCCCCCCCCGCGCGCGCCGCACATCTTCTGAAAAAATGAACCCTTTATCCTGCTTCTCCCGACAATTCTACTTACACCACAACTCCGATATCGCCAACAAGACCGTCAACCGAAACGACACCCTCATCACCAAGTTTCGGTTGATCGAGTGCCCCACAAGATACACCCCAACAACAAGTGCGCAAAACAGCACGGAGATCGCCCCGCAGATGTCGCTGGCGAATGTAAGGGTTGCGATTTGGGATTCGGACCATAAGGGCTGATCGCCTCGGCGATGGGAGGTGGTGAAGTGGGTTTGGGCGGTGATTGAGTCGGCGGAGAGGGGGTCTGAGGCAGGGGTGATGGTGGCCTATTGTGGACGAAAGGGGTGGGGGAGCAGATATGATTAGATGTGATGAAGGGAGGTGGTGTGTTTTGAGACGGTCGGCGGATGTAAGCAAGACCTTACCTCGGCCTCCATGGTTGACTGAAAGCGCGTTGATCGAGACGGTCTCTCTACTGTTTGTCGCTCAATCTTGCTTGGAATCCTACAACTGCGTCTAAAATCACCACGTCAAAATAAACATGTTGCTTCGAGCGATGATGCTGGTGGGTCGTGCTGCTCGAGCGCTACGCTTATCCCGGCATTTCCGCAACAGCAACAACGTTTCCGTCTTATTACTCAACGTCTGGTCCCGCCCACCCTGGTCGCCCGTACGGCGCGGCCGCCGTGAAATGGCCGTGAACCGCGTTTTCTGAAACATAGGAACAAAAAATTTTGGAACAACGAACGTCTCGAACGTCCAAGACGCTAAAGCAGATGTTTCGGGGCGCGGTGTGAGCAGCGATCCAAACCTGATCGTGATCGGAGCCTGCATGTACAGAATTTCGTTATTGGTTGAAGTGAATAAAAACATTTGTAGAAAATCGGGGAGAGCTTTTCCCAGAACCTTTCATGAAATGTTTTTCTTTTTTTTCTTGAAGTACACATCTGCACCATTGCATAAATACTTTTTACACGGCCGATCACAGTTTCCCAGCAGGTTTCCCCAGAGGTTTCCCAGCGCGTCTGGGAGGTCGGCCTTCAGTCAGGAGATCGTGCAGGAATTATGTTGGGCTTCCACCAGGGCTTCCACTGCCGCTTGTCCCGATTTGATTCAAGCTTGCCATTTTCTTCGCTTCCGCCGTCCTGTGCTCTTTGCTATCGTTGGCAGACGGTTGGCAGGGTCGAATCCCTCGAAGCGCAGGAGTGGCAGAAAGGATGATGCACTGGCATTCGTGTGGGTGGCAGACTGTCTTCTACTATTTTACTTTTCTTTCATGTGCTTATGAAGACCTTCTGCCATTCGACGGCGCATATAATAGAACATTCCCTTCCAGCAAGTAGCACTCTGAGAGTTGCTCGCCATTTTGGTTGTTGGTTTTCGCGTACCCGTATAATAGTGGGATGTTTTTAGTTTTGGACATGAAATGTCAAATCTGGTGTTGCATAGATAGCTGTCAAAGTCAGAGTCAAGAGTTCAGAAGTTAGTTAATCGCCTGCAGGAGTCGGTGGAGCGGCGCGATGCAGGACTGGATTGAAAAATGAACAACGCTCTTTCATTCTCCAAATGCATATCGCTCGCAAGCTTAGTTTCAACACCGCTTCGAGACCTAGTACTTCCAAGAACATCATCGCACCTGACGCCAGCCAATTGAAAACATGACCAAACGCAATTTCTATGATGGCGACGAAAAGGACAGTTCGGACAGTTATGACAGAAACACTCGGTTCCGTAACAACAATTGGGGTAACAACAGCAGTACTAATGGTGGCGATGCCGGGTCTGCCTCTAATTCGAAATCGGATGCGAAGGGCAAAGGTCGACTTTTGGATTGCGACCCTTTCGGTGACCGCGAAGTCGGCAAGGGGGGTAAAAGTTCAGGTGACGATAGTTATAGAGGTTATGAAGGGGTTTATGGTGACGAGAGTGCGGATTTCGACCACTACGGCACAAGACGTTTCCGTTTAGGGGACGATGGCTACAAAGAAAGGCGTTCCCGCACCGAATACGACGTGGAGTGTGACTTTCAGACACGGGGAAAGGGAAGGGTTCTTGAAGAGGAGTGGATGTCTTCCTGGGAGGGTGACTTCGAGGTGGATGTGCACAACGGACGCCACGATGGACAGAACCAATTCAGTGGACACTTGACTGCAGCCCAGCATCCTCAAACTCGGCCCTCAGAGACCACACACTCCACTTCCACGACGGGGAGCTCTGTCATCGCAAGCGGGCCTTCTTCAGCAACAGCGTCAACTTCGACGTCTTCGTTCCTCCCCACCGCAACTACGACAGACTCGACGGAATCTCGGTGGGTTGACCTCGGCAATGAAGTATTCATGCTATTAGAGGACGCTCAAACCCGGGCTTATAAGAGTGCACTCGCGAAAAGAAAGTCGAAGGCACCCAAACGGTCCCCACCCCGAAACTCGCCTCCGGACAAAAGTGAAGCAAGTCAAGAGCTTTCTCCCGTTCGGCTCCCCGCCGATGATCGAATCTCTGTGAATGTGGACGATTTTACTGATAATTTTGGAGTAGATATCGACGCCGACGAGCTTTTGGCGAGAAAGTTGCAGGAAGAGTTCGATAGGGAAGCGGTGGAGGAAGTGGAGGTTCTTGAAAATTCCGAAATCCAGCCCCATGGTCGCACGGCAGTAGGTACATCGACGCAATCAGCATCGACGAGTTCAACGTATGGATTGGCACCATCCTCGAGCAGGGATCCATATCGACCGCAGCATCAGCAACGGCCATGTCAGAATCCTCCCAGTTCCTCTTCCAAGTCGTTACCGTCGGTGGTAGATTTGACAAGCTCACCTCGCCACGACACAGCGACTGAACTAACTGAGGCGGATGAGCTCCTGGCGCGTGAGTTACAAGAGCAGTTTGACCGTGAAGCGCGGGAATTACATGATCAGCAAAAGCAAGACGAAGATCTTGGCCGTGAACTTGCGTTTCTGGATCAAGCCGAACCGCACACCAATGACGAGGAGTCGGAGGAGTTAGCGCGGCAGTTGCAGGCACAGTTGGAGAGAGAAGCGGAGGAAGAGAGACTGCGGCGGGAGGAAGAGGATAGGTTGCTTGCGGAGTGGCTTCAAGATGAGTGGGAAAATGAAGAAAATGAAGAAGAGGAGAACAAGAAGAAAAGAGAGGAAGCCGAGGCAAAAACCGGCCCAATCGTCTTTCGCAAAGTTATCATTCGCAACAACAGTGAGGCTGACTATGAAGATGAAGACGACGCCGAGATTATGCAACTGATGATCCAAAAATTCGAAAACTTGCTTTCAGGTGAGAACAACAACGGCAACTACCTTTATGGGAACTACTCTGGGTCCAAGGTTGAAAAGGTTGAATACGTAGTGAATGAGCAACTCCACCGCTCGTTCACCGAGAAAGTCGAGGAGTACCAATCCTCTGGCCGATCGCACAAAATCGAAATAGCTTTCCACGGAACAGCTCAAAAGAACATCGAAAGCATTCTCGAAAATGGATTCCGAATCGGGGGCCAGAATGGGCATCCGATCACCCACGGAACGGCGTTGGGGATGGGTGTTTATCTGGGACGCAAGCCACAGACATCGATGGTATACACCATGGGAGCGACATCCATGATCGTCGTCCGCGTCGTCGTAAATCATGGGGTGGACCACGAAGATCCGAATGTTTTGGTTGCGAGGACGTCTGCGCAGGTCTTGCCTTGCTACGTGGTCCATTTCAACAACGGCTACAATGCCACGGGTGGTTATAATCCTCGATTTGCTGTTCCGTTCCCGCCTCGACAAGTGGTTCCTGCCCCTGCTGCTGTCTTGCCTCCTCCCAGACCTCTGCCCACCAACAATCCCGACAAAACAACAACCAGTCCAAGTCAAAGGCAGGCGCAAATAAGAAAAACAAAAAGAAATGAGATGATCCAGTTCCAACCAACATTATGTTTTGAGTCGACCAAAAGACCCGGGCTTGCGAAAAGGACTTTGTAAAGATCCATTCGTTGGGAAGAGCATCGGACAAGATCACCTTCTTTGGTTGAATCGGTTTTCACGATTTTCTGTTTCTCCTTTTATCATCGGTTACCCTCACGTGGTGGTTATGGTTTTCGAGCAAATAGAAAAAATGCACGCCTCCAGACGAAGACTAGGACCAATATGTGCATTTGCGAAAAGGACCTTACATTAGCTTGGAGATGCACTCGGTGGAAAGAACACTTTGCACACTCTGATAGGGTCACCAGTTCTCGAGAGTCGGATGTCACCTTTTCTCTTCATAATCGTCAACAGCAACTTCTTTCAAAATAAATTACAGAATTGGGAAGGCAGGTTGCGAGGTTTGTGTTCTCACTTTGGTTAAGAGGTTTTGGGGATTTTGTGATGGAGGGTGGATTGCTTGGGTTCGGATGTTTAAGTGTTTAAGGG
>JADGJF010000757.1:0-15216 GCA_027596845.1 Quaeritorhiza haematococci | reverse complement strand
CCCCACACCCCCACTAGCTCCTCCACTACTCATCTCTACAACCCCCCTCACAATATCCACCACATCCTCATCAAATACATTATCCCAAATTCCATCACTCCCGATAATAACAATATCCCCCTCCTGCACCTTCACTACAAAACTCTGTGCATCTGTCGGGGAGTCTCGAGACCCTGTACCGAGTTGGTATGGGAAGTTGAAGGAGTGCTGTTGTTCTTCGGTGCGGAAGATAGGGACGAGGTTGCGGAGGACCATTAGACCGCAATCGCCGAGGTTTGCGATGCGGAGCTCGTCGTTCTGGTGGGGAATTGCGAGATGAGTTGAAATGAACAACAGCGGGGAAGGGATAGAAAAGGAATGCAAAAAAACAACGAAAGCAAAATGCTCAATTTCAATGGCAATGGAAACTCACCCTCAAAACGACAATAAGTGCCGTACAACTCCCCACAAGCCCCTCCTCCTCTGCATCCCTGCACACATTTTCATAAGCCCGCTCCAAAACCAGTGCAGGATCCAAATTGTAGTAATCATCAATATCGTATTCGTTATTGGCGATATCATCGTATCGCTCGAGTTCCAATGAGGCATAGTGCATGAGCTTTAGCGAGTAGAGTGCTGGGTTTGCGCCTTTGAATTGAAACGGAAAAGAGAATGTCACAAGGTATTCGAAAAGGAATGGTGGGTCCCGCCTTTTTTGCTTTTCAAAAGAAAATTCTGAACCCTACCTTTCACCTGAACCCATCCTCCCACACCATCCGCAACTCCCAAAGCATCGTGTCGGGAGAAGTACGAGTCCTCGCCGCATTGAACGGAAAGAAATCTTGAGGAATCGTCGTTTGGTAATCGTGAAGATGGTGATGAAGAATATACAGATTTGGATTTGGAGGAGGCAAGTGCCAATTGTGCTAGGGAACCGTTCTTGGGGATTGCGGATGCTGCGTGTTGGAACCTGTACGTTCGTCGGGTTTGCGGAACGGCCTTGTACACAAAAGTTGAGAGAAGAAAAGTTATTCATATGTGAAGTGGTCTGTTAAGGTTTCAACGGACTTGATGGACAAAAAGTCTTACCTTTTCAAATATCTCGAAAATGCTCGTACTCCGTCGATCGAACCAAGACGGCAACCCCGTACCTGGGCCAGCCGTCCCGTTCTCCCCACTCACAACTCCACCCACACCATTCGCGACTGTCGGTTTTGCTTGAGCGCCTCCAACAGATGACGAGCCTGTTACTTTCGCCGAAGCAGACGCACCGCCAACAGCTGCCGAGACATCTGAAGACGGATCCGGTAATACTACTGATTCTGATCCTCGGGAGTGGTAAAATCGCCGTTGAGAGTAACTGACGATGGACGATGGTGAGGCAGATGGTGGAGGATGGGCCTTAAAGGTGCGACAACAGGATTGTGAGGGAGAAGGTGGGCGGGAGGGTCCGAAGGGAGAAATTGAAGGGTGTATTGGTGAAGGTTCGTAAAGGGTTTTAGCGGGGTCACTGGTGTAGGGCTGTAGTGTGTACGTGTGTCTGTAGTTGCAAAGGCAACACGGCGCTGCTGGAGTTTCTATTGCCGTACCAACAGGTACTAGTGAAGGGACTGGTGACGGAGTCGAGGGTCTTGGAGTGTTGTGAGAGTGATTATGTTGGGAATTGGGATGCTGGTGGCGATGGTTGCGGTTTGCTTGAACCTTGGAAGAGTGTTGACTATTTGCTATTAGACGTTTTGGTTTTGAAGCGGCGGACGCCGTGGGCCCTGAATTCGAGTTGGTACTGGAACTGGAAACGACGGCGGAGGCACCAGCAGCGACGGCAGCTGCGGGAGTGGAGGAGACGGAGGAGCTGATGTGGAAGTTGAGGTTGAAGTTCAGCGCGCCGAGAGTCTCGACGAGAAGCTTCCTTACTCTAACGGCAGCGGAATAGGAAGACATTTTGGAGGGGACCGACTAGATGGGACAAGCTTGAGCAGGAAAGCCGAGGAGGGGGATTCGCGTGCTTAATGGAATAGTGAGTAGTGACGGTGTGATGGCTGCGAAGACCGGCGACTAAGACAGGACCGGACGTATTGTTGCCTTCTCTCTTCGTTTCCCGGACGGGATTGGACGGCGATAGTTTGTCGTTTTTTCCGCCCAAGAGACGCCTTTCTGGGTCGTCGTGGTGAGAAGTGCGCGGAGAGGAGAGTACGGAACACACACGTGGTGTCGCACACAAGACGTGCTTGATAACCGGTGGCTTGGAGCTCCCGGTTTCGAACTTGGCCGTTTTCAGCGCGCCTCGAGCGCCCCAGAAGGAAACGCTGGATGTCGGCGAACATTGTGATGGTAAGCAGGGCAACAACTCTCCAGGTCTGACGATTTTCACATCATGAGTGATCCGTCTTCGTGGCGAGCACCGCTGAAGAAATGAGGACAGCAGAGGCGGCAAAGAGGCATCACATTGAGAACCAAGAGGTTCAGAGACCTTTGTTGAAATGCTCGGCGCCAAGGACCAAAACTTGCAAAAAGATGCTGCAATTTGTCTTTTCCACTTTTCCGTTGAGGAGAGGAGTGGGGGATCAGAAAGAACTTTGAACTAAGCTTGAAGATAAGCTGGCATGAGTACCAAAGAGACCACAACTCAGACATTCCAGACTTTCCACTTAGCTAGGTTAGCTCAGATAACCATCATGAAGTCCACGCCTGAAAGCCCAAAGAGGCCAAAAACCCAAACACTCCAAGAACTGAGAAGAACCGTCGAGGAAAGGTGTTTGACTTTCTGTGCGACCGGGGTACTGCAACACCGTTGACATTGACATTGTTGAAGACTCCTGTCAAATCCTGTCTTCAAGCAGGTATTCAAAGTAGCTGCCCCGCTGTGCTCGCCGCGCTGCCCCGCCGCATATCATCAATCTCTTATCTGTGACCTGATGACAAAACGTACTCACCCCTCAGAGCGTGAATCCCACTCAAACATAATCCGCGAAATCGTCGTCTCTCGTTCCTCTACCTTCTCTCAGACTGAGGCAACCATGGTCAAGCAAACCAGAAGCCCGAAAACTCAGGCCAAAGCGCACGGGACTGTCACCACGCTTCACAACCACCAAAAACACCAACAACACACTGCTTCTTCCCAGAGGGCAAGATCCTCTCCCTCAGCATCTGAATCTGAATCCAACAAATCGCCCGGCCGTGCAAATCAAAAGAGGAAGGCTGACTCAACCTCCCCCTTGAGGATGACAGATTCCCACGTTCTTCCTGGCTTGGGATTCACCCTTCAAGAAGTCGCGGAGGCTTTCTTGACCTTCCATCCTGATGCACAGGGTTTGTTCAGCTCAGCTGAGTCGTCCGCCGCCTTTAGTAGTCCAGAGAGTTTTAAGGCCACGTCAACACACACTTCCGTAACTCCACCCCGCACCGATGAATCTCCAGCGCTTCGTTGCCCCAAACCCGCAAGTTTTCCAATAACACCCGAACAGACTCCAGCGGCGCGTCAGACCACCAACATTACCCCCCCTGCCGACGACACAGGCGAAAGCGTCTCCATCGATCCCTCTGTGATCTTGCGTTTCTCGCGCCATCTCCGCCGCACCCAATCCAACCTCCGTCATCTCCTCCTCCTCCGTCGTCCGCGTTGCAGTGAAACCGGCTGCATCCGCCTCATTAGCCCATATTATTGGGACGCCAAATGTATCCGTCATACCGAAGCGATTTGCGAGATTTCAGGATGCGATCGTTTGAGGAAGAGAAAGAGGGGATGGGCGGCAGAGCTGGCGTCTCGTCCCTCTGAAGACGATGAATCCGTCGTCACCTCAACTCATCCACCCATCGAAAGTACATGCCCCAAACATTTTCGTGCCCGGCAAATCATGGAAACCCTTGCGATCGCGCCATCCCCACCAGAGAAGAGGTGGACTCAGTTCCTCCACATCCCGACACACCAACTGGGCTCATTATCGTTCTCCCAAATCCAAGCCTTCTACGACCAAACCCCATCGTCCCTCGACCAGGAATTCTCGGACATGGTCAAGGACTATTTGGGTCGGCAGGGATTGAGAATCCCAAGAGCACTGTGGTCGAGTTTTGTGCGGTTCATGGAAGATGTGATGGACCTAGGCGAGGAAGAGGATGGGGATGGGGATGGAGGGGTAGAGGAGCTGTGGGACGATGAACAGGACGAAGACTACGAGGCTGATGAAAGGACGAGACGCCAAAAGAGGGCTCGAACAAGTTCGAATTCCTCGGCACAGTCGGCGCAGTCGAATGGTTCGGTTTCAATCTTGGCTTTGCCGCGTGGGGTTGCTGATTTGGGTCGCGTTGTTGCAGACGCTTCGGAAGAGTACTGGAAGGAATATGCAGAGTTGGAACTGGAGGATGAATCAGAGGATGAGGAGGAAGGAGTCGAAACCCCTACCGACAAACCAGCTAACGGATCCGTCGGGCAAAGAACTCCTGCATCAACAGAATCAGACCAACCAGAACTGGACGCCATGAGGGAAGACACCACCACCACCACCCCAAACGGTGCCGACGATGATGCGCACAACGAAAACAACGGCGCTGGCGAACAAGAAGAAGAGGAACAGCAAGTAGAGGTAATCGACGTCGACGCCGAGGACGCCTTGCGCGTTGAACTACCCTCCGACCTCGTCCTCTCGCATGGAGAACTCGCGGCCCTCTTGGACGACATGAACACACCGTTGGAAGATATTTTTTTGGAAGAGTATGCGAATGCGATGGAGGCTGTGAGTGTTATTGAGCGGGCTGTCAAGAGGTGGTTGGGGGAGAGGAGAGAGAGGGCAAGGGTGTGAGTTGGGTTGCGAAGAAGGAAGAACGGAGAAAGAGAGTGTGGAGTTTTGAGGTTGAGCGAGAGTGTTTTTTTTGGGCGGGGAATTGGAGGGGAGGAAGGGAAGGAAAAGGGTTTGAAGGTTTTGATGCATGTCTGGCATGTAGTCGTGGGATGCATTCGAAAGAGCGTGAAAAGGCGAACTTTCTTTTTGGGGTTGTTGTGGTTCATGGTTTCTTGGTGCGTATTTGTCGTTTGTGGATTGAATCTTGACTGACTTGATCTTGACTTACTGTGCGTACTTGTAAAAACTGGAAAAACTGTGTAAAGAAAATCTGTACATGAGCTAGAATGTGTGAGCCCCTCTTCCTTCCGTCTACACAACGTCACTGTGAAGGTTTCGCGTTGTGCGAATTCCAATGCAACGGGCGATCACGTCCGCAGTCTGGCCATACAGTTATGTAACATGACCCACAACATAACCAATGCTCGTATGCAAATCAAGCCAGCACGATCTGGCGGCAGACATATTATAGCACAGTTCACTCTGAAAAGTACGACCTGCCAGATATATTATAGCATAGTTCTCTCTAAAAAGTACAACTGTGTACCAGTTGAAAATGGGCTCAACCGGGAATTGAACCCGGGACCTCTCGCACCCGAAGCGAGAATCATACTACTAGACCATTGAGCCTTGTTTGCTTTATGTTTGGGTTTGGGCATATTGAATTGTTAATGCTTTGCAAACGCCAGTGTTACTCTTGTGCCACTTTTCTTTGGCTGGCTTCTGTCTGACTTCGTCGCACCAGTTGCACCAGCTTCCCCAAAATGTTACAGTTGGACCAGTGCCCTCGCCGGCGCGCGGGCTAACGCCCCCACCGCCACTGCTCATATTCACAATGAACACAATTCCAACTCGACCGTTCTGCTGCGTGAGCGTATTCGGGAGGGATTTCGTAAATGCGGGGAATTCCACCTGGCGCAGACCTTCGGACTTCCTATGGAGCTCAACCCCCTTGCTGAACTGATTCTAAATACTATCGACAACCTGATGATGCCGGATAATGCAGCCCTGGTTGTTGTTTGGAACCATTCTGCCTTTGACGCTGCTGGACTGCGAAACGGTGTCCCCGGTCACTCCGTCACCACTTTAGTGAATCACTTCATCGGTGAGACCTTCCTCTGCCCAGAATGCATTTGGTCAAGACACGGTTTTTACTTTTATCAGCGGCCACACACTCAGTTTGGCGGAACAAACCTTACCACAATGGGCCCGCCATATTTCTGGACTCGCGGATGTGGCATCTGTTTTTCGCATCAACAAAGTGACTGCTACTGGAGCGATTGACTTGGAGGTCATCGAACATGCTTTCAATCGTTGAAGAGAAATTTACAACAAAACGACAACAGCATATCTAATTTCAAGGCCCGCTCTTGTGATCTTGGTGGGCATCCGCGACAACCATGGAAGGCATTCTTGCTCCTTCAACATATAGACTGGTACAAGAACCCTCGTCTTCTCCATTGTGCGGCTCCTTGCAATACCTGTCTTGCCGTCCACCAAACACTAAACCTTGCGTTGGTGGTTGAGTGTGTGCTTTCCAGGGTGGATTCTGATGCCAAAGCCAACCAAGGGCGACTCGGAAGGGATTCTGGACACCTTCAATATGGACGAGGTTCTAGTTTAATTGTAAGCATCAGCTGGTGATATGAAACCCTGTCAACCAAAACTTTTAAGGGCATTGAAATTTTGAGTGATGCAAATTCCACTCCATCACTCAACTGTCATTCAACGCAATCTTGTGCGTTCGTCCTTTCCGTCGCGTTTGAAGAGAAGATAAACTGACGGAAGATACGAAGGTCATGCGGTGAAAATGTAACTGACCGTGAAGGTTGGCTGCGACTCCGCTGCGCTAACTTCGTCTCTCTCTTTTATTTTGCAAACTGAAACGTTGGAAGATGGCGTAATGAATGTTTAATAAGAGTTTATAAATTAAGGGGGTAAATGGACGCGCCGATGGTGTAGTGGTAACATTGAAGCTTCCCAAGCTTTAGCCCGGGGTTCGATTCCCCGTCGGCGCACATTTTACGTTCTTTTCTATATGGATCTTTATGTACGCTCTTTATGTTGGTCCTCCGCATGACCTTCATGGCGACGATCACGTCCAATTCTTGTTTGCACTCGACGCAGTTGACGTTGATGAATTGGGCGAAATTATTTACAGAAGACGGGTGGGGTGAGGATGGAAGTTTTGGCGATGGAAGTTTTGGCAATGGGAAGGGTGTACTGTAGGGTTGTTGTGGTTGTCGTCGCTGTTGAAATTGCGAAAAAAGCTAGCCCCTCCACTAAACCCGCTCACAGTGTCACTCTGTTGCCTGATCCTGTATTTTCCTCTTTCTCAGCAGCAGACACTTTCATTTACTTCGCCCTATCCTAGAATAAAAAAGATGAACCCTTTTCCAGCTCACATACTCTTTTTCAACAATGAGACGGGCAAAAAATAGGCAAACACAGCCTCAAACGCCTTCCCATCGATTTCAGGTTCAACTCTCCATATAAGAGACTTCGGCGAAAACATTTGAGAAGCCATTGTGAGGAAAGTAACTGTGTTTGAGCTCGTTGTGTTGATGGTTTTCGTAAAATGGAAAGCGCTCGAACGGAAAAGAAAACAAAGTGTGGAAAAACCCAATCTCTTCTAATTTGCAATTACCATATCCGAACCTCCGTCATTCCCTCGCCTCTGACTTATTCGCAATCCTGTTCCGCAACACCACCATCGTCATCTTCAACCAACGCCGGTGCTAGTTCCTTGCGGCCAACAGGGAGCTTTTGTCCCGCTCTCACGTCCTCTCACCCAGAACAACGCGTAAACGGAGACTCTGGTTCCATTACTAAGATAAACAAACCTTCCTCGGCTGGGGGGAATCTGGGAGTCTTGGTGAGGACGCGCATATTACATCTCATTTTTCTCACCAGTTTTTTCTACGCCGCCCCTTGTTTTCTCTTTGTGCAGGTCGCGGTATGGACAGAGTGTTTCTTCAAGTTGGGGGAAAATAATACTCAACCGACCATGCTCCATCCGCTCACTTATCCATCCGGTCTGCCTCGTCAACCACTCCAACCCTCCTCCGATCTGTTTTCCCTGGAAATGCTGTTCGTACCATGATGCTACCCCGGCAATAAATATATAGCAGACAGGCATTTCAGTTCGTTATTGGATCGTACGGAACCAGTCGGGCGAGTCGCGAATGATTGACGAAATTTTGGACTTATGGAGTTGGAACATCTTGAAACGACATGTGTATCATAAAAGTGGGCTGCGATATAGTGAGGCAGGAGTGAGTGCTATTGCGTTTGCATTTTACCAATACCCCTATCATCAGTGTGCTCATCGCTTATGCAGATGGTGGGGTCAGAGATACCGCAGATGATACATCTATGGGGACAGTATTTCTATCTACTGGAAAGCAGTCCCTTTCTTCGTGACCTCGACATTTCCGCCGCCAGCAGCAAAACCGGTGCCTACAGAAAACGTTTAACATGATCACACCAAGTCAGCTTTCTATGGAAGGAACGAGACATCGACTTAACAAATTTCTCCCCATGGAATGAAAAGGTTAGTGACGTACCTTCGATTTGGAGGTCTATTATATCTTTCTCCTTGCAAGACTTCTCGCAAACAAAGCAACGATGTGACTGCGTGACAAACTTTTTGCAGCAGTTTTTGCACATTGCATGACCGCAGGACTTCATTACTGATTACCGAAGAGGAGTGTGAAGAACGTTTTACTGTTAGCACTCAGATTATCCGACATACGACAACCAGCAGCAACACATTCAACTTTGAGGTGGTGCGGGTTGGAGAAAAAGAGTAGAACGCGGCTTACTTGCGATCTTCGAGCCATTGGTGAAGGTTTTTAAACACGCCGGACACATGTATCCCGCCTTAACATCTTCGTCGTTGCTCTTACGATCAGTGGGAGCAACTGTGAATTGCACGGTAACAAATTTCTTCACACTGATCGGGTGTGGTTGTTCCGTAGCGGTACAAACAGTTTCTTTCTTCACTTCTTTGATCTCGTCTGGTGCTGCTGCTGGTGTTAGTGCCGGCTGATCACGAAAACGTGGGTTAGGCAAAAGACGAGTAGGAAATGGAGGAATTTGGAAGGGCGCACGCTCTCGGTTTGGCAAAAGAAATCCCACAGGACAGCGAACGGATTCTTACCACCCAGAAACTTGGTAGGACAGGTTTCTAAGAGTTTCCATGTGTGTGAGATTGACGTATATAACGAAGAATGGTGAACATTAGCGACGTCTTGGCATCGAGAAAAGCATAATTCCTAGTTTCACATACCGCTTTCTTTTCCAACTCCTTCAGTGCTTCTGCGGTTTTCAGCTTATCTTGTGCCTCGTTTGCTTCAACATCCGGAACGTAAACATGTCCTCGGGCTGTTTTGACTGGCTTATAAACTGAACGGAATGACAACAAGAAAGGGGGATCAGATGAACCGAAATGATGATATGTAACCTTTCGCGTTTCAACATTTCGACACATCCATACCTTTTCCGTCCTCTCCGACTTTACTACTTCCACTCATACCCTCAGGCAGAAACCGTGTCTGCTGTTTCTGGAATTCAATAAGCTCCGCTTCCTTTTTTTCCAACTCTTTTTGTAGTTGTTCTTCCTGAGTACGGGTGAAATACATGAGACCTCCAGACAATCAATAAGAATCGGAAATAGTGACAAAAGCCCATACCTCTAATCTTTTCTTTTGCGATTCGTATAGCTTCTGCTGTCTCACGATTTCCTTCTTCTGTGCCAGAATGTTCTCGTAGATACACTCTTTGCAAGCTAAGTGCCCCTTAGTACTGATCGCAAGCATACAGAATTGCACGCATTTGACGCGGGCGAGGTGGAACGATGGGATAACGAAAATGTGAGCACGTCAACAGAAGCTTTCGGTAAACATCCGAGATAATGTGTCGACGCGCATACAACTCTAAAGACAACTCACTCGTCTCTTCTCACCAGCATAGAGGATCACGGGCGGACTGGAGACATAAAAAGCAGGCATCGAAGTTTCGCATGGAGTCACGACCCACACGTTGCTGAAATGAACGGAGAGAGGAAGAAATCCACACGTTGGTTTTCAGTAAGTTGACTGGCAAATGTGCACAAACCGGCCTCCAACCCACACAGATTCCCCCTCCTTTTCTCCAACAAAGCGCGGGGTCATCGTGAGGCCGCACGTTTTGCAGCCAAAGCCCCCTTGCAAATCATTCATTGACCTTCACCCCCTACACTCCTGTGGAAGAGCGTTCCTTCGCCTTACGCAAACTCACATCTTACCTTCTGAGTCCCATAATCAAGCTTCTGCTTTTCCGCATGCGTAAAGAAAGCAAGTGCGGTGTTGTTCTTGGAATGTCTGCCAGTCGTTTCGTTCGAAGTGGCCAAAGAGAAGAAGGTGAGAAGGACATCGAAAACAACCAATTTGAAAATCAATGAAAGCATTGGAGACGGATATTCCACTGGGAGAATTCAAAAATCCATGCTACTGGAAGACCAACCTGGACATGGTGTCGGTGTTGTTCCAGTTCGCGTGGAAGGCGATTGAAAGTGGTGGTGGACGTGGTACAGGTATTACAAAGCGAACACAAAGTGGAAGGTTCGAAGTTACGCTTGCGCTTTCAAGCCGGGTGGAATTCATGGAAAGTCTGGTGTGAGTCTGGCCTCTGTGTAAAGCTTCGAATTTGGAATACTTTTACGGAGACCCAGCTGGTCCATTCAACTACTGTCTATGGAAAGCACGGTGAGTGCATTAACGAAACAGCGTTTCTTTGGAAACCCGGTGTGCATATTCATTCTATTTCTCCCAAAAGAAAGTCATGGTTCCAGGAAAGAGTCCTAAATTAGAGTACAGGAATAGCAAGCTGATGCTGGAGTAAGATCGTGGCTTGACGCAGCAAGTTCTCTTGCCAGGACATCCCCTGGCCTCTGTCCTGACTTCCGGCGACGTACAATAATCGCCACAACATCCAAACCCCCGTCATTGTCCCTTTTGTCAGCCGTCGTGCTTGTGATGGTGTTAGTGGTCGTCGTGCTTGTGATGGTGTTAGTGGCCGTCGCTGCAGTTGAGGACGATGAACTGGTTAGGTCCCGGATGTGTTTCTTCGATGCTTTTACGGAAACGGTTCCAGCTTCGATGTCCATCGATCCCAAAGGTGACGGAGGACCACAGCGGAACCAAATCCGTTGCGACGGAAGATCCACCTTCCACCTCCCGTTCGCATCATTAGACCATATCTCCAGGTCTGACTCGTTCGGGAAATGCAGTCGAGGTATGTAGATTTCGCACCATTCCCCTGTGTCTCCATCAGGAGCTTGGGTCTGTTGTCTAGGTTGTTGTTGCGAAGATGAAAAAGGTCTGGTGCTTGTGCCGCTGGCAGGAAGTTTGGAGCTGTGACGGCGGAAGACGAAATGCATCGCACCTTCCTTGGAATCAAACTTCAGAGTAAGGGGTGTTCCTGGGGTGTATACTGGGTATGGCCGAACAAACGCTACAAGCGCACGACCCCCAACGTCTAAGTCCGCGGGTAATGTGGGTGGTATTGGGTTTGTAGGTGCGGTGGAGAGCGGCTTCTTCCAGTTTCCCGACGAGTTTAGCAAAGACTGGGATTCTCGGATGGTATTGGTGTCATCTTCCGTTGATGAGCTCGGTGACCGGTCGATAGCGCCAAGGGTTCCCGCTGGTGGCGTGTTCGGGGCTGATCCCATGACACTTTCGCTCATCGAGGACGATGGAACGGCCATGGTCAGGGTGCTTGAGTTCGCCAACGTTGTCATTTGAATTTTACCCCCCGCTGATTTTGTAGCGAATCTACCACTGCTTTCCAACACCGACAGGGAATCACTTTCGTTAATCCCACTGTCACCCACATCCGTATCTGCGGCGGAAAAGATAACGGTTGGCGTGGTCGCTCTTGAATCAGCCGACCCCCCCCTCTTCGGTAATCGACAGAATAAACTGAGATCTTCCCCGTTCCAGTTGTCACCCCATGTGTTGTTGTTATCGGGACAGTAGTTCCAAAGGGTAAAATTGAGGAGGTTGCTTTCAAGCGCGTAGAGGTTGGCATCCAACGCCCGGACCTGAGAGGAGTAGTCCCCAGTTCGATATGCGTTCTTGTTGTCCATGTCGAAAGGAATACCGATCTCGCCCATGATGAGAGGGTACGAGCCTTTTTCAAGGGAAAAAATAATGACCATTCTCGTCAAAACAACAGGCCTTTAAAGCGAATATGAACGGAGACGAGCCGAATATGAGGAGAAGAAAGTAACCCTCACCGATTTTATCTACTCCTTCTTTTTGTAACGTCTGTAACTGATTTCTGAACGATTCCCTGACAGAGGACTCGCCAAGCTTGATCGCAGTCACAACTCCAAGCGGATACTTCTTCCGTATGTATCCAACGATATCGACGGTGAACCATCGATTAAACCTCTTGTTCATCAGGGTCAAACCATCATACCAATGAGGAGCATAAACGAGCCGCCCGGATATGTCATCGCTACTGAACTGTGCAGGAATTGTGTTCACGGGCGGTTCAACGAAAATGACAGCCGTGGAATGAACCTTCCTGATCGCAAGGCCAAAACGAGTGACGAAGGGTTTCCAGAAGTCCGCCATGAAGTCGACTTTGCGACCCGTGTCTGGATGCCGGTGGAAGTAATTCGGACGTAGAAGCTGTCGCGTCTCCCGATCCCAAACCCCTTCTTCCGCCCATATACATCCGCCGGTACGAATTGGGCATGGAGGCGACGAAGAGTGCCCTTTCAGTGATGATTCCCGTACCCAGGCGCTCACACCCTTCGGATCCACATTTGCGGTGCCCACCTTGACCGGCCCCCGCCACCCAAAGTCATACATGTCCACATCACAAGCGACGCCTTCCCCAAGAAGCATAGTTTGAAAGGGCGTAGGAGTTTCTCCATTTTTCAACTCCTGTGATTCAGCGATTCGAGAAAGATCCTCGACGCCAATGAAGCCTGGATGTGGTTCGTTCAATGTGTCATATCCAATTACCACATCGTCTTCCAACCCTGATTCTGAATGTATTCTGGCGGCAAGGCGAGCTACGGCGGCGATGTAGTGTCCTTGTAAGTAATCTTGTATATTCACCTTAGCCGTACCAGCACCCTCCAATACCCCACTGCCACTACCACCTCCTCCCAGCGTGTCAGATGATGTAGTTTCGACCAAAAAGTTGGGTGCAAAGGCTCTCCCGCCAAAAAACAGGGTGAACATGGTGGCGCATGCGAGTTTGTGGTAATTCGTCGGCCATATCATCCGGGGAAACTGTGAGGGGTCGTCGTATGTGTTATGTACTAATGCTGCGCTCGTTGCCTTGAAGTTGCGGGGCTCAAACCCAACCACCCTTAGCGTCCAAGACGGTGCACCAGAACCCCCGCAGTATCTTGACCACTGTAGTTTGGGATGGCAATCGTGGGGGGAAAGATAAAAGGTAAACCGTCGAGGACTGGTGGGGCAAAGCAAAGAAAGAAGTAGGGGCGTGCGATGAGAAACAGACAACTGAATTAACTTCGAAACAGATCCCATACCACGTCTTGGTGTGGGTCAATGAAGCACTTGAACCCATATTCTTTTGCTTTGCGAAGAACGGCAACGACATAATCCATGTACTCCGTGTCATATTGCCCACTATTGTGCCAAAGCGCAAAAGTATACGTAAAAGCATTATGGTGAGATTCCAAGAACAAGCAGCTTTCGTCACGAATTTGGCGTGACAGGAAATAACAAAGAAGGAACAGAGGGTGTTATGGGGATCTGAACGTGTAAGGGGAACGCTTACGGGCCAGCGTGTTCAAGTGCCTCCCAGGTCACGTTGAACCTCAGGAAATTGAATCCCCAGTGACGGAGCCGCGCGAAGTGTTCGTCGGCTTCGTTTAGGGGGAAGGGCCTCCCCACGAAGCTTACAGTATATTCAGACTCAAAGAACTTATCAAGCTGGTGTGAAGGGACGAAGGGTGTTTGGGGTAGCTTTGTTGCCCCCGATAGGTTCACGCCGCGAAGCATGACCGCCCGGCCTTTCGAGTCCCTGAACCAGATTCCGTCGACTTGGAGCATGGTGCTGGCTGTTAGTTATTGTGCGATGTGGATGTTGGCAAGCAAGCAAAGATGGAGGTAACTTTGGACGTATTTGGGCGGATGAAGCGAAAAGACCTTGGATCTGACTTGGATCCAACACTTGGATCGTGAGTGGAGGACGCGAACGAGTGAAAAATGATTTTGGTGTGGTCCTTTTTGGCGTTTGGGATCGATGCACGCGAGCGTTGGTAGACTTTACAGGTGATGCGGCGCCAGAGAGGATGTTGGTCGGTGGCCGCGGGATTGAAGGGGAGTGGGGTGATGATGATTTGTGTGTGAGAGATGCCCTGGCGAAATGATGGTCAGATCAATGAAAAGCCGCATGTCTCCATCGAAGGCCGTCTAGAACAATCACGCCTTGTTCTAACAAACAAACAATTCAAGAATCTTCTCGCCCAACACTAGAAAATCATAACCTTTTTTCCCGCGGATCACGAATTATCCATGAACCCTGCTATGATCCAGGCGATATTCCAGTCCCTGAAAATGCTGCCCTGCGCGCTACCATTCAAAACTTCCATCATTTGAAGAAATCAAAACATTCAATCAACTCAGTAACGCGCTGCCTTTTTACTGTAGGATTTAAATCATGTATCTTCAATGTAAGGCCAATTAATTGCATGAAAATGGATCACCTGGGCAATCAATCCGATGGCGAAGATACTTTCCAGCGTCTTAGGGGCAATCCAGCATTTTCCATGCTATAACCACAAAATCATCAATCTCAATCATCTCCCTCAGAGTCCGTCACCCAATTTAGATGCTAACAAAATAAACTGGGAAAGCGTCACAATTTGCAATGCGCAACTTGCCACTCCAAAAAGAGTAGAAATGTATTTATTCAGTTGAGGACCGGAATAGTGACTGAAATATACCTCGCCAGCTATCGCCACCGAAAGTAACAATCAATTCGGTTTCATAGGCACATTCAGAAACCTGTTTCGACTTGGCACTCTGAATCGTTCAGAAACCCTTCACGTCGTGGAAAAGATCATTGGGACTTGAACGCTCCAACATTCCATTTCTGGTCATCATGTCGCACAGCGTCATACATTGCCAGCGGAGCTGGAACTTTACCTTCACACAAAGCTGCGTCCAATGTGATTTGCAATATTGATGTTGAGCATACTTCACGGCTCTCTTTACGGGAGCCCAGTGGAATTTCTTTTCACTCAGTGAGAAAGTCCTAAGAAAGTCGTCAAAGTTCAATGATCTTTCCTTTTTGCTACGTTTTTCAATATGGTAAAAATATGGGATAGCCTATTTGTAGACTTTTCGTCTACTCACAATAGCAACCACCC
>JADGJF010000756.1:0-15219 GCA_027596845.1 Quaeritorhiza haematococci | reverse complement strand
GGGTTGGGTTGGGTGTTAAAACGTCGTTGTTGGGTCAGGGACCCCTGGAGTTTCTCTATGGCTAGATCCTTCCATATATTTCCAAGATCGTTTGTATGGAAGAAAAAGGCTGATTTCAGTGTGGGAAAAAACGATATCGAAACTCAAGAAATAGTTGTTGCTGCGCCCGTGTTTGGTATTTAGGAGGTTAGGACACCAACTCGCTTCTTAGGATAGAGAACACCATCTTCGAACCTTGTACCAGCGGAAGAACATGGAACCCACCGTCCAGTTCATGAAGAGCTTGCGATATGCTGTCGGTAAGTCCTTATTCTCCCCACCTGTGGCCACGGGCGTTTGCTTTTGCTGCAGATCTTCATCTTAACCGACTTCGTTGCTTTTGCAATTATTTCAAGTGGGTGCAAGTACCGATCCGTCAAAGTTTGGCAACCGCGTCTTCCGATGGTATCTGCAAAGGGGGATGGACGTGATTCCGATTAATCCGGTGGGTTTCCATTTCGGCTGTATCTTTTTTGACTTCTTTGGACTCACCTGAACAGAGACCCAAACATCGTCGTTATTCACGAACGCCCCTCTTCGTCGCTCTTTTGATCAATGACAACCAGAAAGCTCCGCAAATCGAATCCGTCCCTGCAGTCCCATCTCTTTCCCAACTACCCGGTTCCCATTCCGATTACTCTGTATCGGTGATAACTCCACCCGCTGTTACGGTCTCTGTTGTGAAAGAGGCTCACTCCCTTGGCATCAAAAACGTTTGGCTTCAACCGGGTGCCGAGGACCCAGAAGCCGTTGCGTTCGCCAAAGAAAACGGCATGAACCTCATCTGGGGGGGACCTTGCATTCTGGTCAGTGGTTACGAAGCCAAAAAAGGGGCGTGCTTGTGAGCGAATGTACATCCGTTGGAGTCAGAAAAGTACTGCAGTTTTGATGCAAATCGAATACGAGTAATATTCATGCGCATGCGTTTGCGTTCTTGGGCGGTAGTTTTCTATCTCCTTAAGTAATCTGGGGTTGAGTTTGGAGGCATTTGGGGTTGTGTTGGCTTTGTTGGCAGCCAGCTCAGATCAATTTACGTAGATATGGTGCAAGAAAAACCCAAGTCCAAGCCTGGCAGGGTCGAAGCTAACGACAAACCGACATCCTCGTCATCCTCCCACCCGGTGCGGTCGTCGACTCAGGATCTACCCCCCCAATCCGCTGTGGACTCTCAAAGGTAGAATTTCGCCGCCTGTCCGAGTAGCCAGAACAAGAAGGAAATGACCCACACAGTCACTTACACCTCCATGCATGTTCGTCCCTTGTACACACTTCGTTCATCTCAGCGCCCCCATAAAAGGTCGCCTCGCCACCGCTTACGCATCTGAAACCCTTTGGTGCCCGCCTATCTCCGTCGTATTCAAAGCTCTGGCCCTGGCGAGACTCTTGGCCGCAACATTATCAAATATTTCCGGTGAGAACCGTTTCCACTCATCACAAGTTGAATGGGAGGGGGTGGCAGCAGAGTTATGAAGGAGAAGGAATTGGATGTAGTGAGAGAAGGGAGAGCTTGGATGGCAGGCCCAGTGGGGGGATCTTTGTGAAGTTTTGGGAAAGCCGTGCTTGATCTGATCTCTTTCCATGCAACGACAAGACTGCGACGAAGTCTTCAACTACTGGGAACCCAATCACTACCTGCAATACGGTTGGGGCCTCCAAACATGGGAGTACTCTCCTCTCTATGCCATCCGTTCTTGGGCCTACATCGGCTTTCACACTATCGTCACTCTCTTCGTCGAGATCTTCTTTTCGGGGCATAAGGTTCGTGAACACACGCCCTCGTGAATTCTTAGCCTTCGTGTGAGGGGAGATACAGATGGTCGGTGTTTTTCTCCACGGCGCTAGTAAGACAATACTCACGTTTACAGGTCCAAATCTTTTACGTCACTCGCGCCCTTTTGGGGCTCGCCTCGGCGGCTTGCGAAGCGTACCTCTACAGCCAGGTCATCCGACATGTGGGGCCACGTGTGGGGAGGTACCTGCTCTTTATCCTTTTTTTCAGCACCGGGATGTTCATCGCTTCAACAGGTGAGTTGTGATTTTCCATATTCATTGTCCATTCTGGATAAGATTAGATCAAATGAAGAGAGCGTGCATATGCAGATTGAGTCGACAATTCCCGTTTTCATTTCGTTGTTCACTAATCACGTTGCTTCATATGTTCGACGAAAAGCCTACTTGCCCTCAACGTTTGCCATGTACACCACAACACTCGCACTCGCAACAACCCTTGAGATCCCTGGACCTTCCTCGAAGCTCACTCGTATCGCAATCTACAAGCCCGTCCTCTGCGTTGGTCTTGGTGCTCTTCTTGGGTGGCCTTTTAGCGGTGCACTAGCGGTTCCGATTGCGTTGATTATATTGTTCACATCTTTGGGGCTGTTCTCGCGCAGGGGACAGAAGTTGGATGTGTGGAGAGCGGGCGTTGCTGTTTGGTTTATGGTTGAGGCAACTCTGGTGGCGGTTCTGGTTACCTTGGTAAGTTCCGAGAAAAGCCTGAAATCCGTGTCCTCAACGCTCTTTTGAATGCCTGGTAGGGCGTATACTTTCTTTAGTTGTATATGCCAAACTCAGATCGCGATCATTGAACAATTTTGCCTACCATTTCCAGACCCCCATCCTCCTCATCGACCGCTTGTTTTACCGGAAATGGACACTCGTCCCTTACAACATTGTCTCCTACAATGTGTTTTCGGACCATGGCCCCGATCTCTACGGCACCGAACCGTGGCACTATTACCTCCTCAACGGGTTCCTGAATTTCAATTTCATGTTTCTGGTCTTTTTGGGCAGCGCTGGTGCAGTGGTATGTATGAAAACTGTTTTTACTTGTTTGGAGCCAGAGGAATGGTGCCAGCAGGCATTCTTGACAAACGTTCTCCTGAATGTACGCCGCCGTCAATACACACTAATTCATGCTGCCCAACTCGTCTGTGCGAATCGTTTCCCTTTCTAGCTCCTCGCCCGTTTGCTTCTGCCCATAACATCTGTCTCGCGCCCCACAACCCTGCACCTCATCTTTCTCCTCTCAGCGCCGTACATCTGGCTCGCCATCTTCACGGTCCAACCCCACAAGGAAGAAAGGTTTCTGTTTGTGGTGTACCCGTTGCTGTGCGTTAATGCGGCGGTCGGTATAGAGTCTGTCAGGCGGATTTGGGAGCGGTGCCTGTGGAGGCGATTGATGACATATACAGGTACCGGTGTTGTGGGTCGTACAGCTGCAAACACGGCAAGGTTGCTCCTCCCTTCCCCGTCGACTATCACCAAGACGGTCTTGGTTGTATACGCACTGCTCTCGATTTCACGAACGTGGTCGCTCTATGCGCATTACAGCGCACCCATGGAGGTGTATTCTCATTTTACCCGCCATGTCACGGCCACACTACCCACGACCGCCACCACCAACGCTAACTCGACATTCACGCCCGAACAAAACCTGTGCCTTGGCAAAGAATGGTACCGTTTCCCATCGCACTACTTCATCCCCTCCGGCGTGCGGGTTCGGTTCCTCAAATCTGAGTTTCGTGGTTTGTTGCCCAAGTACTTCGCCGAGGAGGAGAACAAGGAGAAGGTGGAAGGGACAGGGGCTGCGATCATTGAATGGTTCTGGTCTAAGGTGTTTTCGAAACGGCCGCGAGGTGGGACTGCTGTTGGGGGGAAAGGGGTTGGACGACCGGGGACGTATGTTATGCCTTCGGGGATGAACGATTTGAATCAGGAGGAGATGGATCGATATGTGAGTAGTCTTTTTGAAACTGGTTGTTGTTCCAGCAAATCCGTGCTAGAACCCCTCCCTCTTCCTGATTAAATCGTCGGTTTGCTCTCTTCTGACATTTTGACACCTCTACCACCCAAAATTCACATCAGATCGACTCGTCCCAATGCGACTACCTCATCGATGTCGACTTCCCCTCCACGAAACCAACCACCCACGAACCAGCATACATCCGCGACACAGAAACCTGGTCGAAAGTGGTGTGCGTTGCGTTCTTGGACGCCGCGCGGACGTCCCGACTCGGGAGAGCGTTTTGGGTACCGGAGGTGGTCAGACGGGCGATAGGCATGAAGGAGAAGGTCTGGGGAGACTATTGTTTGTTGGAGAGGAAGAAGGTGGAAAGGGAGGCGTAAATGTGCAGGGGGGGGATTGTTGATATCATGTGTTCTGTTGAAATCCTTGTATCTAAAAGACGTATCTTGGAAGCTCCGTTGCTCAGGATTCGCTCCACTAGTAAAACCGGGAAACCTCAAACAAGAAAGACCTCAAACACAAATACATGGCAGAAGAAAACCCTCAAATCGAATGATCATATTAATTCGGGCGCACACAAAATGTCATTGCATTCGGTCGCCTGCTCTCTACTTCCTAGCAATAAGTCGAATCATCATATACGCATCATCTGACGGTGTGTATATGTCCTTCATATCCAAATCTTCGGGTCCCATTCCTTCGAGCATCGCCACAGTTGTTAGGACGTTGCCGACCTTATCGAGTTGCTCGATGACGAAACCAGCTTCCGTGAGGAGGGAATAGATACCTTCATCAGTGTATCGGTAATAGTCGTGGGGGACCTTTTAGTGGGGGTATGAGGGGAAGGGGTGAAGCGATGCGGTTAAGGTTGGTTTCTTCTGGAGGTGATTGAAAGGGGAGATGCGAGGGACTCGAAGCCTTGCCCTTGCCTCGCCCTTACGAAAACCAAAACCACATCACCCTGCAGATCTCGAACACACAACACTTACCAAATGAAACGGAACCATCAACGGCACAGTCATCAGCAACTTCCCGCCCGGTTTCAAAACCCGATACAACTCAGCCAAGGCAGCACGCGGCCGCTCAATGTGTTCCAACACCTGCGTGCACAAGATCACGTCGTAGGTGTCGTCCATGACCCCTGATGCGTGGAGGTTGTGGACGTCCCCATAGATAACCGCACCGTCCGACTCCGAGTCAGGTGTGGAAGGTTCAAGTTGCTGCCTTTTCATCAAGTCTGACTCTTCCATCTCTTCACCCTGCGGGATCGGAGTCTCCACACGGCCCTCGATACCACCCGGTGTTTTTTCCTCCTCCTGAAGCTCACCCCCACTCCCATTCTGAGGCTCAGAGATGCCAACCACCCGTTCTGAATCCGGTTCCACGGGTGCATTCAGATCCCGATACTCTAAAGAATCCTTAATCTTACACAAATCCGGAAAGAACTTATCCAAATACTCCCTCCCCCAATCCAAACACCTACTCCCCGCCGGCACAACACGTCTGGAGTCCTGCAAGAATCCATCAAGCCATAACCGTCCGATTGACCCACGTACCCAGAAGGGGGCTATGGGGAGGGTCGTCCGGGAGTATGTTTCGTTGATGGGGACGGGAAGGGTGTGGAAAAAGACGTGGAGGCGCATGTAGGCTTGGTGAGCACAGGAGAGGGGGTCGGAGCAGGGTTCGGCGATTGGGTAAACGGGTGGAATGGGCATAGCGCGGAGGTGTGTGAGGAAATGGGACCATTGGGTGCTGTCTTTCATGCCAAAGAGGTTGCGGAAGAGGTGCTCGAGGTCGTTGGAGCAATGAGGACATGGCGGGGTTGCTGGTGGTGAGTGTGAAGATTCGGCAGGAAGAGAGAGACCTGGGGATTCGCGGTTGCCAGTGGTGTATATTTGTGTCTTAGAATCTACTTTTGCGCAAATGGTGGACAGATCTAGTCGTGTTATGTAGTCGTAGCAGTAAGACGACACAGCCAAGATGAATGCGGCTGCGACGATGACAATGAGGGCCTTCTTGGGTTGCCTCGTGCCGAGAGATTGAGTGCTGTCACGGTATCCCTCCAAGTCCCTCATGGTTCAGTTGGTTCCTTCGTTTGTTCTTTGTTCTCCTTCGATCGAAGTGATCGGATTTGCGTATTTTAGTAACAGTGATATAGAATAAAGAAACAGAAGATCATTGCCGCGGCGTTTAAGATGGTTTGAGTTTGGAATTTACCTTTCTTTTTTCTTTCGTAGAAGCGTGTCTCGTCCTTCTACCGCTGTAATTCGAACTTTGTGGATGGATCGATCGTTTGGGTGTTCGTGTTTTCGAACCTTCAAACCTTACGTCGCTCTGTATGACTTCTATTCTGCATCTTTGAATGTTGCTCCGGCACAGACTCCGGCGTCTCCGGCGTGACTGCAACGACCTCACCCTGGACCTCACCACCACAAACACCAGCTCAACGCGCTCCTCTTCCCAAAACGTGGGTGGCCAGCAAATTGTGTACTCGCCTTTATCTTGTTCACCAGCGTGTGCCAGATTGCTCCCAAGTCTCTGACAGGCCCAGCTTCGTTTTGAAGTGCCTAATAAAAGCTTTGATCGAACTGGCGAACCTACACCAGAACCTACACGGACGTGGAAAGGATTGAAATGGAATTTATTTTATGCGTATGGGTTGGGGCTGTCGAACCTTGCGTTACTTGTGGAGACCACGTTCGGGAGAGAGATCTCAAGGCCGAGCAATTGCCAACTACTTGTGTGAACACTCGACGTGCACTCTGTAGGCAGCTCTGTGGGTGTATTCTCCCTCCCTTCGTGGACTTAGACGGCTGTTGGTCTAATTCGGTTTCTTTTTCTTCCCAAGGTCGCATACGATGGTCAAGTCCAGAACGGGCATTCACTGTTATACTTGATCTAAGACACCTGCAAAGGCACATAAGTTCGCTGAAGGTCTCCTGGGCATCAGCGACGCCGGTCCCAGACTCGATCCCAGATAGACCATGCACGCTCAAGAAGGTCTCGGAAGAAAGTGAAAGATTTCGTGGTCTATTGATACATTCAACTTGATGTTATTGGGGTTTTGGAGGATGACGAGGCCTGTCGTGGTTTGTTTCCCGTCGCCCAGATAAGTCATACTGTTCTTACTCGGCCTTCTTCGCCTTTGTCTTGGCGGACTTTGCTTTGGAAGCACCACCGAGGTACTTCCTGCGCTGCCCGATCATGTGCGTGTACATAATATAAAAACCTGGATGATACGGAAGCCAAAAGGCGATGGTAAGTGAAGATATCATGACCGCTTGATCCTTATATTCCCGATACCCCGAGAATCAGGTAGCTACCCTGTCTCCCCCTTTTTTCAATAAATTACCTGGTGCGTAAACCCATGACATAACGTAAAAGGCCCAGTAAACCCTCTCGTCCAATTTCCGGGCGGCGTCGAAAGCGTTGGTGAGAAGCCACCATTCGCTGCCGGCTCCGAGGGGGTAAAGCACAAAGAAGAAAGTGTATCTGGAATGTGGAAGCAGAGGTAACGGTGTGAGTGCGGGTGAAGGTGAACGGGTGCTTTTTGTTGAGCGACGAAATGCGAAACAAATAGAAAATGCTGAGGCATAACAAATGTCATGGAGATTCCCAACGAGTCGATCATGGAGACGAAGAATGTTTTCCGCTTGATTCTTTACCTGCACCAAAGCAACCATCCTGGTTGTGATCCGAGAAGGTTAAGACCGTAGTAGAGGTAACGAATGACTTCGGTAATAGACCAAGCGATGACCATCGTCGTGTAAGCGACGTTCAAGCGGACCTATTGGACCGAAAAACGGTTAGGGAACGGCACAAATGTTCGCTTCAGGAGAGTTGCGGTTCAAGAAGGGAAGAGCATTCAATGTAGGGAAGGAGGAAAGTAAGAAAGCAGCCATCGACTCACTTCAGGCACGTCGAAGGGATAGCACACACCCCAGACGAGCAACAAACGCGAAGCAACCTGCATGGCGGTGGTGGCGACGGGCGTCCTGACGAATCCTGGATTTGTTTCAGGAAGATGGAAATCTATGGTTAGGAGGACCGACAAACAGGAACAGCCAGAATCAAAAAAGACTCGCAACTTACCGAAGAGGGAGTGGAAGACCTTCGGTTACGGAATGTCAGTACAATGATAGACCCGGGAAGACGGGAAAGTGATATGAGGTTAAAATTATCCGGGACTTCGACGACCATTTTGCTATGTGTCGGATCCGAGTTATATCTTTCGTTGTCTGCACCAAGCGCACGCCTCTTTCACCTTCACCTCCAAAAGAAGGTTCCTTCCGTTTCACCCTGTCCCGCCCACCTCTCGCCCCTGGGTCCTACTTCTTTACTCACCTCCAACAATGCCCCCGTCTGCACAACCGTAACAACCCACCCGCTCCCCTCATAAGCCTTGTCGAAAGCCAATTCAAACTTCCCTCCTGAAAAAGCGGAAGCCGGGACCACGCTGCGGACAAGGAGGTACAGACTGTATGCCCAACCCGCCAAGGAGGCGAAGTTGTAGAGGATCAACCATGCTGTGATGGTCGGTAGTGCTGTTTTGATATTTGCAGTGTGGGAGGAAAGAAGGGAATTGTTTGTTAAGCCTTGCAAGAATGAAGGACGTAAACGAGATATCTTTCAACAAGTGGGGGATTGGAATGGTCCCGGCAATAAGAAATGTCATCTACAGGAGGTCACTCTGATCTAGGATGAAGATAGTTGCATTGGGAGAACTGGATCAACTTACGAGCTTTAACAGTCTTGGTGCCCTTTGCCATGTTCACACTTTCTAAATAAACGATTTCTCTTCCCTTGAATGGCGGTGTGACAAACAAGGGCGGCTTGGAGGTGATAAGGGTGAGATGTTCGACGTCCCTGGAACAAGCTGCGGTCTGACCGTGATTGTTATTGAGACGCAGCGAGCCACTCTGGATTATCTCTATTCGTCAGTTCATGCTGATCTGCATCAGAATGAGGTGAATCCTTCCCGAATTCAAACCAAGTCATCATTGGCTTCTAGCGAAGTTGGCTACTCTATGACCATCCTACTACACGTATCATTTTGCCCACACGAAAGTCTCCTTCATCCTGAATGAAATTTCAACATCTCTCTAAAATGTCCTCAAGGATCTTCTTCATATTCCGCAACCCAAACAATGCTTGTTCATCAGGTCCAATTCCATCCTCAAAATGCGAGTGTGCAAAGTCCACAAGCCGGACCTCGACCAAACTCCCGTATCCGTCTTCATCGTAAATGAAACTCTGGCTGCTTCCGTTCTTTATCAGCCTGGGTCTCCACGGTTTCCTCCGCTGCACTCGCTGATCTACCGGAAGACCCTGATCCTCTTCCAAATCGTCTTTTTGTTCGTCACGTTGATCGTCATCGATTTCAGTCTCCGCCTCCTCCTCCCACGCCACATCCCCTTCGTAGGCAATCAGTACTGAGCTGGAATACAACCGGACGCAATCCATGTTCTCAAGTGCACTAATCAGCTGGATCAGCCTTCGGATGATGGCCTCCAGGATGGATTTTCTGATGCATTTGCCAACCGCGTTTGTGAGGAATGTGCGAAATCCTTTCGGGAGCGTTGATTCTGTCAGAGACCGTCCGTAACGTCGATCATATGAAACGAAGGATTTTGTAGTCGGCTGGTACACCTGATGTTTTCCCCAGCATTATACAGGAGACCATGATGCCACGATTAGAACAAGCACAAATGCGGGTTCACCTTCTTGCGAAACAGCCTCTGGGCCCAAAAAAATATGTACCTTCATCCCACAAATCCTCAGTCCCGTCATCCCAGATGTAGTCTCATTCGCCTGCTGGATCATTTTTTGCCGTTTTTCGGGACCAGCTTCATCACCATACAATCGCGTGCCAATCTTTACATCCATGATACAAGGGTATCGAAAACGACTGACCAGATTTTCTATCCGAAGGCACTTGACTGCAGTATGGTTGCTGTGTGTGTTAATCGAAGTTAAGATTTGGAGTTGAATGAAGAGAGACAGCATGCGAAGCAGAAGGGTGGGAAGTTAAGGATATCATGTACCAACTGCAAACATTGATCTCAAGCCTTAGAAACCAGCACCTCCTATCAAACAAGCGCAGTTTTCTGGCTTCCAAAAAGGATATTGTTCGAGTTTGCTTCATCGTTTTTCGAACCACCTTCCCCACCGTTCCCAACACCATTGGAATTTCCAGCGAACCTCGTGTGAGTTTCGTTCGCTAATATCGACACTGTTCCATGATATCGCGGTAAAAACCCAAAGATCACGTTCCGTAATCGACGCATCTTTTCTATTCTTTCATTCTCTTCGAAGTTATCGTCGTTCCGACCGTCCTTAACACTCTGATCTGCGTTGCTTTCGTCGTGACGATGTGAGAGGAAACTCTCTTGTCTGCGTTGAGCCTCCTCGTAGAAGTGCGTCTCTTTCTCGTAGGAGGGTTTCGCGATCGTTTCGTCATTGAGGATCCAGAGCTCCCCCGCGTGGCCGGCAACCTGGTGGTCGAACGGTTTGAAGCTAACCGAAAGCGGTGGGGACGATGACTGTGGGTGTGTGTTTATCATTTTGGTAAGAGATCCAAAACTTCGTGCCACCAACCTCCTCAATACCTATTCAAAACATCCCAAAAACAGCCGCCAGCGGTCACAAACCCACTCGTCGCTTTGCCTCTGCTACCTTCTCGGGATAACCTTACACTCTCAAGACACTCAAAGGAGGAAAGGAGTGAGCTGGGCTATTCGGCAGTGTCAACGCCTTCAGCAGAATATTGCCGTCAATGAGTTGCGCTGCCGTACTGACGCGACACTAAAGGCAACCGCGGACTTCAAATGCTGGAGGACTTGCTACTGGCGGCGATAAAAGTCTGGTGGTTTTCAACTTCGACGCACCCAAGCGAGATATTTCCGCCAGATACCCCCCCGTCGTCTCCGCCTTCGACACCGCGGCCCCAACAATCTCTCCCTTCCTCCTCAACCACCTTGCCGTTGCCGCACATACCCTCAACTTCAGCGTACTCTGTCGCATCATCGATGGCGAAATCGGGTGCATCAATAACAACATCGGCCCTATCAGTATCCTCGATAGCACCCTGGGGGATGGCTAGTCAGGTGGTGGCGCTTGGATGGGCATGTACGGCCTGGACAAAAGCAAGCTTGCTTTTGCAACGGCAAGTGCCGGGGCCGGCGACGAGGATGGCGGGAGAACTTGGGTTAGCGGGTGCTGGTGCAGGATTAGGAGTTGCGGACGTGGATGAAGATGACAGGAGGATTTTCGCCTGCTATCATTTGATGGTCGCATATGGGGTGCTCAAGTTTGTACATAGAAAGGTGTGTGTGAAGAGGAGCCTCAAAATGTGGTGACGGCGGAGGTGTTCGGTCGGCTTGCCAAGTAAAGAAAGTGAGGAAAGGAGGAAGGAGGAAAGGAGAAGAGGAAAGCGGGCAACGAAAACAGTTGTCCATTTTGGCTCCTTGGCGAACGTGGTTGATCCTGGATTATTAATTTCCCTGTCTTTCGCTTCCCCTTTTTCGTGTAGAGACCGAAAAGGACCTCATTAACACCCATCAATCCACTCGGCCGCCCTTTCCTGGTCCGCTTCACGCTCCTCACCCTCGCCACAATCCTCATTGACGAAGCCGTTCACATTTTCCTCACACATATCCTTCTCGGCCCATTCATTTTCTCCATCCGCGGTCGCCCACCTCCTTCCCAGTGCACCCCCGAGGATTGTAGTATCTGCTTGGGTGTTGGTTTAGGCGCCACCAAATCCTCTCCATCCAATCCTGATGTTGCAGAAGAAAAGGATCCATCCACCGCCCCATCCAACATGCAAAACTTCTGCCAGGTCCCCTCACATGTTGCCCATGTTGACTGTATGTTGGCATGGTTTCGAAGCCAAAGCAAACGCGTGGCCCCCAGCAGAAGAAGGGGAGGCCTCGCCAAAAGCAATCGGTGCTGTTGCCCCGTTTGCCGGCAACCCCTGCTTGTGGAAGCGGTTGTAGATGATCGGACGCTGATTGCTGAGCAAGGGTTCTTTCGGGGTCTTGCGAAGATTGTGTGCAAACGACTGGAATGGAGATCTATGGCACTCCGGGCTGGATTGACGGGTTTTTGTACTGTTGGAGTGTTGCTGGTTCTGCTCGTCAAAGCCAGATTGTGGATTTGGAGGAAACGCAGAGAATTTGGCTCAAAGACGTCTTGATTGGGGGGGGTCTCTGTTCACCGCTGGATGTAGGAGACGAGCCAGCACACCGTTTATTAGAGCATCTTCACACATTGGGCCTCATGACATTAACTTATTCCTTCTTTTTTGGCTATCAATATATCATACCACAGATTTCTTAGGCCATAATGCAAATCTGAACCAAATGGACAGTTGATTGCACATGCTCGCAGCCAGAGGTTGGGAGCTAAGTCTATAAATAAAGCCTTCCCCCGCAAGCGGACCCAGAAGTCTCAATTCCTCAAGCCCCTTTCTCTCCTCTCAACAGGGAAATGACTTCCATTTTTTGTTTTTCGATGCTATATACAAAGCGTCAGAACCTTCCGAGAAATCCCGATCGTCGAGAAACGACATGTTGCCGTTAATCAGATGCTGGAATGCGAAGGGATATCCGTGTCTCAATGAGTGGTTGCGGAGATTGGAGATCTTATTACGACGCGGGTCCCCTGTGTGTGGAAGGGTACAAATGTGGAAAATTAAGTGACATGGCGAGGACAAGAAGGGAGAATGAGGAAACAACGGAGATCACTTACTCTCCGCCCGGAATCAGCTTCAAATTTCACAAGTGAGTCGCAGACACAACACGGGAAGAGGCAAAGAACGATTCGGTCAACCAAGACATTCGCAGAAAACGCATGTACCACCTCGGCCCATGAATGCACTGCATCCGAACTGTTCCATACCATGCAAATGTTGTTTCCGTTCAGAAGAATTTGGTCCAACTTTGTAGCTTTCTTGCCTTCTGCCGTGTTTTCACTTTTAATTTCGGGGGTCAAAAAGAGTGGACAGTTCATCAAGTCAGTCAGCATTAAATCAGGTGATGGATGCCAAGGTTGATCCAAACAACTTGAACAGATGGAAAGCGATTGACAAGGAAAACTTACTATTCTGTTACGTTTTCTAGGACCATGTCTGCGATGAAAGATATGTCAAATGAGAGTACGACATGCCCATAGTTAAGGATAGCCAAAAATTCTGTGATCGACCGGTTTCTTCTGGTCGACCAAGAACCCCTTCCTTTTCCAACCGCCCAATTCTAAACCCTGAACATCCTCCCCCCATCTGTCGGGAATTTTGTAAAAGGATACTGACATAGTCATCGAACCCAAGTAACGTCCCCACAAACTCCTTCTCACTCTTCATGAGAACCCATATCCGCGACCCAATGCACTTATCCACGAGTTCTGTTGAGTCACGAAGGCATCCAAAATTTGTGCGTTTGCGAACAAAAAAGGACGACGTTTAGCAATCCGGCGTGTCAAAGTGTTGAGAGATTAGAGCCGAGTATGCAAGAAAGGAGTGGTTTGGCAGAGAGAGATCCAGTTCAAAGAACGAACGGTTTTCCAGGACAAAAACAGGTTGACGGATATGCGCGGACATCTATCACAGAAAATCAAAGTACGTTGCTTACTTACCCAAAGGCATGAGCTGGGAGCCAGCTATGGCGGGGGGGGCTGATCTTGTTGCGTCAGACATTCTCAAGACGGTGAGGCAAGGATTCACTTTCAAAACCTTGAAATCTGTATTACACTTGCACTTGGCTGTACAACCTCGCCAACAGACCCTGATTCAGACCCCGCAAGCCTGGAAAAGCACGTTGACGGCCCCGCCGTTGCGAAGAGCGTCACCCCACGGCAACTTGCCGAGGTCATCGTGGTGAAAACAAACTCTCGTATTCATCTTTTCAGCCGTTTCCATCGAGCTCCACGGGCACATGTGAACACACACCTTATGAGTCCCAAGTTATAAATCTAAATCATCGTGACAGTCCAGCATTCTGTCGGAAAGCTGTCATTAAGAAGGAGAGCAACCGGCCACACGGTCCCTAAAGCTCTACAGTAAACAGGTTCCAAAAATGACCAAGTTCGCGCAAGTCGTTTTCATTAGGAACAAATGTTTCTGGACTGAAAAGTTCTTGGGCAGGTGACAACCAAAAGATAACAAACGCAACTAATGGCTGTATTTCAAATCTTTACATGGCATTGCGCAAACTTGCTTTTGTTTTCTTTCATGCATACGTTCTCCTATTTCTTCATCTGCCATATGATTGCCTCCACAGCCGTACAGTACAACCAGGGGAAGTAGAAGCCAGCGTCTGTACCTTCAAGGTGAACGCCTGGGTGGACGGTAGTAGATACAGCATTGAGCATTCAATGCGTATTTGGCCCTGAGGTGTGCTGCTGTGTATGGGCGTCCACACAAAAGGAAGAGGAGGTGTAGAAGTTTGTTTATGTTGCCGTTTTCGTCGTTCCACAAAACTGTGGACTGTTTTGCCAATACGAAGTTTCAGCGCAGTTTCAGCGATGATCAGGGCAATTATGAATTATTTTGAATGGCACATTTTTGCGTCGTCAAAGTTCGTCAACGAATTGAATGTTGGGACATTGGAGATTATATATAACATTGATCTGTCCTGCTTGAGAAGATCATCATTCAAGAAGCTTGCAAAAGACTACCATCAAATCAGTCTTAGGAATCCAACAAGGCGGAAACAAAAATGTTCATCAAATCCTTCTGCACATCCGCACTCCTCTTGCTCTCTTCGACGGTCACCCAGGCCAGTCCCATCGCACTTGCAAAGCGCCAAGAACCTGCACCGGCCGCACCGGCCGCCCCCGTCATCGATGTCGCCGCTCTCACCACCCAATCCCTCCAAATCCTCAAGATCACCAACGCTCAAGTCACGGAACTGATTGAAACCATCGGCGCACAGAACATCCGCAACCTCGCCGCCTCCGCTCCCTCCGATGCTCTCGCTGCCCGCATCAACAGAGTCAACGACACCCGCGTTCAAAATGTGTTCAAGGTCGTCGAAACTGACTCCGCGAGGGTGCAGCAGTTGCTGAATCTTGTCACTGAAGACAACCTCAGGCGTGTTGGTTCGATCATGCAGATCTTTGGCGCTCAGAACCTCGCCGGCATGGCTTCGGAACGGATTGGCTTCACCCTTGACCCGGCCATCGTCGTCAGTGTTGAGAGGATGCTTCAGGACCCGACCAAGACTCAGAAGATCGCTGCTGTTGCGAAGAGTGTCACCCCACAGCAAGTCGCCGATGTTGCTAAATTGATTGAGATTCCCATCCTCGGTTTAATCGCCTCCAATGTCGACGCCACCACCGTTGACAACCTTAAACAGCAAGGTCTTGCTCTTATGGAAACCTTCGTTGGTCCACAAGCTGCCGCTCCTCAACCCGCCCCCGCCACCCCTGAGCCCGCC
>JADGJF010000755.1:0-15226 GCA_027596845.1 Quaeritorhiza haematococci | reverse complement strand
ACTTTGCCATTTCAGGAACTCCCACTCCCGGGACCAAACTCCTCCTCCCCTCCTCCTCCCCCTCCTGATCCCCATCATCATCCACGGCACCGATTTGGTTATTAGATGGGTTCGGCAGCGTGATTAACATATCTCCAAGAACCTGTCCACAATCAGGTGATATCCTATTGTTACGGAGGGTTAGAGTTTTGACACGCGATTTTCGGATACCTGCGACTGTTGAAAAATGTAGGGAGAACTGATTCGTAAATACGATGAACATCTTCAAAGGTGGGTAACGTAACAATAAACTCTGCTCCACTTCCACCATGAAAGACAAAAAGAGACGAAAAACATAAAAACACTGGGAAACGCAACCCACAACGTGAGGCACGCAAAACTCACCCAACGGTTCCAACAATCCAAACTTCAACCTGCAATTATCCATCCTCAACGTCTCCAACTTCCCCCCCGTCGCCGTCCCTCCACCACCAATGCCAGACCCATCATCCCCATCATCAACCTGTTGCTGCTGATGCGAAAATTGATGCCCCAAAGCATGCCCCAAATACGACACAGCTCGTTTATCAAATTGAATGCCCGAGACGTCAATGTATCGGAGGGTTTTGCTCTTCTTCACAAACACCGCAATGTACTTCATCCCGTTTGTTTTGAGGCGGCGGTTGTTGGCGAGAGAGAGCCAGGGGAGGGAGTTACATGTAAGGATGGCGTGGAGGATGATTTTCAGGACCTGTTATTTGGTAATTGGGGGATAAGATATTGAGGAAAGGATATTGACATGCTGATATGGGTTTATGTTTCCTCTTGACTTTTCGTAAAGTTAAGCATCCCTTACCTCGTCTTCCAAAGCCGTATTGTCCAACCGCAGCTTCTTGAGTGCGAAATCAACCACGAAAAGGTCGGCGAGAGAGCCGACATTTCGCTTATCGATCACCACAGCTATTGTGAAAATGTTCATATTCGGTTTTCAAACATTGAAAAGGATGTGCGAGGAACATAGGAAGAGAAGATTTCGACCAAGGTCAGACATATCGAATTTCCGTGTTCCATATTTCCGTTCGCGAATGATGGATATCATCGGACTCATATCCCTTGCAGCACGAAACACGAAGAGGATAACAAATTTCCGGTTCAACAAACACCATCAAAAACGATGCGCAGGAGACTCACCGGACAAATCCAAAGAGGCCAACTTTTCCCCCCTATCGAACGCAGACTGCAACTGCGCGACAAGTTTTTCGATGGGTTCTTCCCCACGGTAAGCGCAAGCTTGATAGTAGTACTGGTATAGATCGTCGACTGCAGGTATGTCACCTCCTGTTCCTTCGACTGCCTTTGCACTGTTGTTGTCCGTGCCGCTGCTGCCACCCTCGCCAGTGGAACTTGATTTGTACATTTTAGTCGATTTGCCGGACGTTCCATCACCACCGCTGTTCATGGCTTCCATGACACCTGCACCTTCACCTCCCTCACCTCCACCACCATCATAGTACCATCCCCCAGTCCCATCCGCACCGCCCCCGGCCTCCACTTCCCGATCCTCATCATCGTAGGGTAACATCTTATCAGGCCCCACAGCTGTGCTGTTCGCACCGTAACACTGACTACTACCATCGGAATCAGGAACCTCTTCCGGATCGATCGTAATGTCCGGGAAAGAGAAGCGTACACGTTTGGGAAGAGTTTGAAGTGGTGGTTTTGGTGGTAGGGGCGAGCCGCCCGGTCCGAGCTGTAAGGATGATAAAGAGCTGGACAGCGATCGGGGTAAGGTTGATAACGTATTTTTGTTGTTCGTGCTATTCTTGGTGGTGATGTTCGTGGTGGATGTGGTAGTATCAGAAGCGAGGCTGGCAAGAGAGTCGTTGGATGAGTTGATAACAAAAGCACTTGATGGCGCGGAGGATGCAATATCGTTTGGTAAGAAAAAACCCCCATCGTTTTCCACTTCATTGTTATTGGTAAGGATCCCAGGCTGATACGGAATCGCGTTCGCTTCGGACTTCAAGAGGTCGTCACCGGCACCACCACCACCACTACTACTATTACTTGAAGATCCAGCTGAACTCGACCCGGCTACGGGTCCCTTTCCACCAGTCCTGATACGGCTCAGTGTTATATTGAATACATTTGCTGCAGAATCGACTTGCTTTGCGAGCCAGTCTTTCTTGAAGAAGGAGTTGTTGAAGTTTGAGAAGGCGTTAGGAGGCCGTGGAGGTAAAACTGGGGAGGGTTTTAAGATGCCTCTTACTGGACGGGCGGTTGGTGGAGGGGGTCGTGAGGGTTTTGGCGAAGGTACGGGGGAATCTGGAAAGGATGGAAAGGACAAAGGCAACGAATTTTAGAACGATAACGTCCCGCTAATTCTTGTACAGTGGTCTTTCGGTGACAAGAACGTACAAACTATTCCCCGGGGCTCGTCGGCTCCACCGCCTTGTCTTTCTAAACACCATGCAAGTGCGGCCTCAAACAAGGACTGCGTCAAAGCCGGCTGTTCCTGATGAGCTTCCACAGTAGAGTCCCGATCAGCCAAGGAGACAGCAACAGCAACTTCAGCGAGGTCAAGCTCGAAACCCATCGAGGCGAGCTGAACGAGCACTGAGTCAGGATCTTCTTCCTGTGGGGAGAAGTTGACGGTCGGGGTGATGGGGGACGGGGCGAAGAGAGGTGGGGGTGTTGGGAGGTCCTGTTGCTGTGACTGTTGTTGGGAGTTTGCCGGGGACCTGGAAGTTGTTGATGGATGATGAGTGGGTGATGTGGAGGGTTGCGGGGTAGGAGTGAAGGAAGTGTCTATCAACAAGGCACTATCGCCCTGTTCTTGTGGATCTGGTGGAGGAGTCGCCATTTCTTTGGTGGTGGGTATCAGAGGCGAAAGGGGGGAAGAGTCGGCGAGGTGGTCCTTTGACTGTGTCTGTTCGATCACGTCTCCAGGCAAATCTGACGTAGTAGGTGGACCCGATGAGGGCGGTTGAAGGTTCCAGAGGTTCTTCGTCGTGGCAACAAAACTTCAAGTGGCCAAATTAGGTGACCGCAGCCAGGTTACCCACTTCAGATCGCGGTGCTGTGAAACAGTGGAAATCGTCGAAACCTGGGTAGAAACTGGGTAGAACGGTAACTCGGAAAACCTTGGTTTTTGGAGACAGAGGCGATCCAAAGACTGACGAGTGAAGGAGGGTCAAGAGTGGGTCAAGAGACTGGATGCGAGAGACTCGTCTCAATGGGCGAACTGGCGGACCCCCAGATGCCCCATCACCGACAAACCATTCAAAATCAATCGTTTTTGGTAGGAGTACATATTACATCCATTGCACTCACGCACTCAGTGCGTACCGATTTCAGCGGCTGGCAAGAATCTCTCTGTGCCGAAGCAGTGCGTCTTGCTCTGTTGTGAACTAGCTAATGACTGTCGCTGCACAGTCTACGGCTACCACTGGTTGGCGAATTGCAAGCTGATGGCAAGAACTCAGGATGTTCGAGTTCATGGGAAAGACAGCATGAAATAGTACGGCAATCTCATCATCAGCGGCAAACAGGTCCCGCCTTCGCGGCCAGCGCAGCCCCCATGTTGCCCTCGGCGGCGGTCACCAACGAAGAAAAATTCAAAGCCCGCCAAAACCCAAACGCAGGTAAACCCCGACGCTGAATGATTCATCAAGGATCCATGAGCGTCGCGGACGTAGACGCCTTGGACGCCTGCCGCCTGCATAGAGTCCGCAAGTGTGATTAGGTCTCAAGCGTCTCAAGCTTCACAACCGCCCTGACTGCTCTGCTGACTGCTTGTTGCTTGACCCACGTGCGCTCATAATGAAAAGACAATTTTTTCAAGTCGCGACCGTAGGTAGAGTTTGGCCTCCAAGCTTATGACGCATGAACACATCCAACTGCCATTAAAACTAAATAAATGCTCGGCCATGAACCCCACTAAACACGGAAACCTCACCAGAACCCCCACGAAAAAACGACAAAGCTTTCCTCGTCCTCGCTTCGCCGCCGCCGTCATGAAACTCGCCGTCCTCGCCGTTGTCGCCGCCCTCGCGTCCGTCGTTTCTGCTGCACCTGTTTGGACTCCCACTGACGACGAACCCGTCCCCCTTCCTTTCGACCAATGTACACCAGACTGCCAACTCAGGACTTGGAACACCTGTGCCCTTGAGTGCGAGGTCAACAAATCCGACGAATGCCATGCTTGCTTGGGGGAGTGCTGGGGGAAATGCCCATGGAAGGTATGTATTCGAAAGGGGGACTGGGAAGAGTTCAGGAACATGTTATCAAGTGGAACCGCTGTCTGGATATGCTTCTGACTGATCCTTCCGCCGTTTCCTCCTCAAACAGAAGAGCAACTGAGTTTGAGAGCCGCGTCGCCTATATAATCCAAGTCTTCACCACCACCGATTCGTAGCATATTGTATTTCTTAATGTTATTTTGTTGTAGATCTTGTTCACATAACCATCATATCATCAAACGCAAAAGACATGTGCATTAGATATCAAAATGAAAATTCATAAAGGAAGAAGGTCTTCATGAACCAACTCAACTCCGATCCTCAAGTTCTGTGAAGGCAGCTGTGAAGGTTGTCAATGATTTATATTCCTTGACAGAATTTCGGGAAACCGTCCGTGACCCTTCTTCCTTCCACGTCCTCATGAACGGGATCTCCCGGACTTACAGGACTCGGACTCTTGCACAGACTCCATGCGACCGCTAGCAACATCAGGTGCCAAACCGCAACACCCCCATTTATTGTGTATGGCATTGAAAGCCGACAGCGAGCTGACATTGGAGTCGACGCATCAAAAGAGGAAGTCCATCGATTTTGCCCGGAGAATGGTCATGTCGACCTGTTTTACGCCGGCTTATCACTGAACACCAACTTCGCCCATCAGAGAAAGGGTTCTTCCGCCCAGTAATATTGAGATGTTGCGGAGCTGGTTGCGGGAGTATGGATTGATTTCGACATCAAAGCTCACCAAGTGCATGCGCCGCCTTCATTTCCCGCCCAAGTGCCATGACAATCAGCCCGGCCCGTTTCCAAAAAGCCCCGCTAATGTCCTTTTCGCGAACTTGGACCTCAATTCTACCACCTGGAGTAAACCAATAAGTTTCGCCTTGAGTGGGGAAATCAGTTATGCGTGCATGCCACATGCGGAGAAATGGAGCAGTATGGTGAGATGGTGAGGCTCTTTTGGAGTCATTTTTCCTTATGAGTTTATGCGTCAGATTCTGCCATCTTGTCGGACTTTGAATTTTGGTAACACAAACGTTATGAGGTACGACTTCAAACACATCTTTTGTGTCTCATACCTCGGCCATGAACAGCACCGACAACGTTCTGTGTTATATAACCTTCCACGCCGCTCCCGTCTGTACAAAGCTTGCCTGAAACTTGAGGAGCTTAAAGCTATACCACACGACCCATCGTGGACCAGATCATCTACCTAAGCTGTTCTCTCAAACTGCTTACACTTACTTGACACAAAGCCACGATTTCTTTCGGCTGCTTTCATTACAAGCTTACCTTCTATAAGGACGCCCTCTTTTAGGCCTTACAGATACCCCACCCCCACCTCTAGCCCCACCTCTACTTTGATACTTCCGCTTGTTGCGGTGCCAACCACCTTCAGACTCACTTCCGCTACTAACACTACTATTACTACTTCCGCTGCAAACACTACTACTGCTGCTCAACTCTGTCATATCAACATTCGCAGTGTGTACCCTTTGCAAAATTTTTGGTGTGGTTATCACGCTCGTAGGGAAATTTGCAGGTACAGATGCAGCGGCAGGGGGACGTACAGTCTGTCTAGAGGGAACGGGGCGGATGTTTGGTGTGGTTGTCACGCTTATTAATGAATTCGCAGGAACGGACGCCGGGGTTAATGCCACAGATGCAGCGGCGGGGGGACGTACAGTCTGTCCAGATGGAACGGGGATGTTTGGTGTGGTTGTCACGCTGGGAGGGGAAGTCGCAGGTACAGATGCAGCGGCAGGGGGACGTGCAGTCCACGTAGATGGAACCGGGGTGATGTTTGGTGTGGTTGTCTTGTTTGTGAAGGTATTAACAGGTACAGATGCTGTGGTGGATGTGGCAGATGCGGCAATACGCGGACGCGGCGGGTGTCCAAATGGGGCGGGTTTGATATTCGGTGCGGCTGCTTTTGCTTTGGAGGAAGCAGGAGGTGTTGCAGGTCCAGATTCAATGGTTGGTGTGGTCGATGTGGCGGTTTCTGCTTTAGAGGTAGCAGGAGGTGTTGCAGGTCCAGATTCCGTGGTTGGTGTGGTCGATGTGGGTGTTTCTGCTTTGGAGGTAGCAGGAGGTGTTGCAGGTTCAGATTCCGTGGTTGGTGTAGTCGATGTGGCTGATATAGCAGGTGAAGGTGTCCCATTGTTGGATCCGAATGTGGCCGCGACAGTTCCCGCTGTTGCAGCAGGTGGAGATACAGCTGCAGTCGGAGATGGTTGGCGTCCATCATCTGCGTCCGAGTCTGAATTTGTGAAAACGCTCATCGTCGCACGATAATTCTCCCAACCATCTAAGAAATATTCAAATTTCGTTAGATATTTGATACCGATATCCAAGTTCTTATTGAGGGCCTGGAGACTGCTCTGCAGCTGGTCTAGTTCGGCTGCCCTCGCCTCGATTCGTTGTATCTGTTCTTTTATCGCGATGGACTCCGTGTCTGCTTGTTGCAGTTCGCCCTTCGTTTGACTCAAAACAGACGTAAGCAAGGCGTATCGCTTTTCGGCTGCTGCAAGCTGCTGAGTGGCCTTGGTACGAATTTCGGCATCCGCGTCCGTTTCCTTATCCGATATGGACCGAATTCCGTCCATGGCCTCCAAAACCGTTCGATAGTGCTGTAATATCTTCTCCTCTTGTTCGCAACGAGTCTCTTCCTCTGCTTTTTTCCCCTCTAAAGCGACGATTTTTTCCTGAAGCACGGCCAAACTTGAGACTAGCCCTTTCAACGTCTGGTCGTCCCGTTCGGCTTCCCTCTCGATAGTGGCGACATTCTCCGACGCATGTTGGCAAGCGGTTTGGATATGAGTGAGATCTTCATGGAATCGGAGGAACTTGTTTGTGTTGACTTCAACTCTCGAAGCGAACTCAGCCTCATTTGCGATTGAAATATTGACGGCGGCGGTAGCGGCATCGTTCGTGATGTTCTCCATCAGTGGGTCCAGAGTCCAGACTGCGAACTTCGAGGTGGCAAAGGTTTGGAACTTGCAAACACCAGAATTCTGTGTAACGCTTTCCCCAACTTCTCGAAAAGTCGCCAGCCCATGCGCCCTCCGCCCAAGCTCCTTTTCGAAAGAGTCTGAGCATGTCGTCGCAACGACCCAAAACCACCGCTCCCACCTCCTCTCCCGTCTCCGTCTGTCCCTTCTCGACCCTCGCAAACTTTGTTCGAGTCCGCCCACGTTCCCACACAAATGGTAGCTGCTGAAAGAGAAGGGGGTCCGATCTACAAAACACCTCGGCTTCGGACAGCGTCTAACTGGGTTTGTATACTTAGTGATTTTGGCCAGTGTTTTGCGTTCGAATTTGCTGGGGGGTAATCAATCGAAGTTCGGTTACTGCATTTGTGTAGTCTTTTGTGGTTTCTGTGGGTGGAGTCTTGTAACGCCTTGCCGCACTTCTTGACACTGTGCTCACTCGCCGAACTCTCTTTCCATCACGCAGTGGCCACGACGCATAAGCAATCTGTCTTATCGTCGATGCATGAGGCTTGGCGGAACTCCCTGGACTTCGCTGGTCTGGTTGCTGCGGACTTCTGATCTGACACTGGTTCAGCCCAGCCGTCGTGAGAGACTTTCCACGGTGGGTTTTCTTGGCAGTTTTTTGCTTCCTTCGTGCCTCATCACTTTGCTGCAAAGCGACCGAAGTTGTAACTTCCACCAGGAGAGCAGAATCACACGCAGATGTCTTCCCGTATTTCTGACCGCTTTCCACAACGTTTCTGACGACGCTACCCCACTCCATGTCTCAACGCAGTATCGTGAACGCTCACGGGCGGTCATTCCTCTCCACCTCTTCCAACTCCAGCCACTGCCGGAGTCTAAAGTCCTCTTCCTCAACCACAGATTCCGCCTCAAATCTTCCTGTCGTCGGTGGATCAGCAGACGGTGTATCGGCAGACCTACGCCCAACTGCATCGTCTAAGCAGTGCCCTGTTCTTTGGGCTGCCCCCCTCAATATTCCGTCGTCAATCTATCTAGTACACAACACCGTCTATGTGTGCGTGTAGCTCTGAGGTGGTGATTCCTCCAACTACACATCTCCCCACTTCCCTCATCAGTCCGTCGGTAGGCCAATTCCTTCCACAAAGCTTGTTTGGCCAAACCGCACACCCTCCTTTCTTGGACTTTGGATTTTGGGTTGGTCTCATGTACTTCGGCTTACCATTGCTTATATTCTCGTTCCCCCTACATTTCTTTATACTTGTTGGGATCGCCCTCATCAAGATCGTCACAAATACTGAACTTCTGAAATTGCTTCGTTGCTTCATGGTTTCTTTGGGCGGCTTTCAATAATGGTATTTTGTTTTGTTAACAGGAAATCTTTTGGGCTGTACATTGCGCGTTGCAACTGAGCTAATTCTCTCAATTTCTACATCAAAGATGTCAAACTGACTACTTCCAGGATTCCTATCTAAGGGGAAAGGCGTCCTCGTTTGGTCATGCCCAAAGTGCTCTCAGACTGTCGCTTTTGTTTGTTGCTCCCACCTTGGGCATCCTCGTGGTCTGCCTTTTGCACTGGGGACCTCATGCTCGACTGTAGTGCATGGTGTGAAGCGACAGCCGCACCCAGAGACAGTTGGAATACTCGATCAGGACGGGGAGTCTGGAGGCGGTATGTTGCCTGATACTTTTCACATTGGAGAAAGAGACCTTCGATTACAGCCGCATACTCAAATCCCAAACGCAGTTGCTGTTCAAGCTGCGAAAGGCTACTACGTTCGGATTCTAGTGCGGCCGATTGCTCATCCGCCTGCAACTGGAGTTGACGAAGGCGTCCTTGCATTTCGAGGGAATCAGTCTCTAGGTTTTGGAGCTGCTCTTGCTTTCAAATTAAAGTAGACGAGAGGAGTTTTTGCTGCTTTTGGGTTGCCTCGAGCTGCTGGACAATCTTGGTGCAAATTTCGGTGTCCGCATCTGTTTCCTGGTCGATTTCCTTCAGCGCGTTCAAAGTCAGACTCACGTCTTGTAGTGCCTTCATTTTCTCCCTCCAAACAGAACATTTTCTCCTGTTATATCAACTTGTTCGCCTTGCGAATTGTAAACAAAAGAAAAGTCTACGCCCACAGCGACAATACAAATTGGCACATCGCAGCAGTCCAAACAAAGTGACCCAGAACTTCACATCATGAAATCCAACGACGCAAACAATAAATACAGACGTACGCATACATATGCGCAATAATGCGCAGACAAAACTCCGAAATGCCAACAAAAACTAAACAAAAACGGGAAAAATTGCTACAGTATATACAAAGTGATCTAAACCTTTAGGCATAATCAGCACTTTTTTATCGACTTTTTCCGTAACTTACGAGTCATTTGGAATGTAGATTTCGATGACAATGACATTTCCCCCCTTTCGCCGCTTCTGTTGTGATTATGGTTGTCGGGGCATCTCTCATTGGACCTTGCCATCGCATCTTCCGCATCCAACGCCTTTGTTCCCTGTACTCCTCTGTCATCTCGATCTGGAACATCCGACCACCCACTCGACTCAGCTTCGTTCTTGACTGTTCGACTCCTTGCCGACTCCTCACGATGTCGCTCGGTATCACACGTCCGTTTCCGTTTCGCCAACACCTCAATGATTATCACATCATCGTCCAGTTGCTTTCGCTTGCTGCGGTTTCCCTCACACCGATCATTGCTACCCTTTTCGCTCGACTACTTATGACATGCATCCACTACATTCTTGTCATCTGTTGAAGCGTGTCTTTCGGTACTGGGTCGTGTGGAGGGGGGTGTTGGGTTCGTGGAAGAAGCAGTAGCCTGGGAACGTGCACGAGAACGCGATGATGACGCTTTTATGGATGTCGCGGGCGTAGACTTGGGTGTGGCTGTTGCCATGGGGACAACGGGTCGCGAGGGCGGGGATGCTGGTTTGGTGGAAGACGGAGTAGCCCGGAAACCTTCACCCGATGATGACGCTTGTATAGAGGTCGCAGGAGTAGAATTGGGTGTCGCCAGGGACGCAACGGGGTTTGAAGAAGGGGATCCTGCTTTGGTGGAGGACGAGGGCGCCCCAGGATCTTCACGAGCTTGCGCTGATGACGCTTGTATGGAATTCGCAGGAGTAGAATTGGGTGGAACTATCTTCATTGGTGCGACAGGTCGTGAGGAGGGGGGTGCTGGTTTGGTAGAAGATGGAGTAGTTCGGGAACCTTCACGAACCCGCGGTGATGACGCCTGTACGGATGTCGCGGGCCTTGTATTTGTAGTAGTGGCTCCTGATCTGATGGATGGTTCGGCGGATGGAGCAATAAACATTACAGGTGGTGCAGTTGATGCGGCAGGATTGGGCGTGATAGGTTTCACCGTCGACAAAGCAGTTGGTGGTCCAGAAACATGTCCATATTCTGGTGCCAAGGGTGCCAAGATTATGGTGCCAGGTGGAGGTGGAGGAGCCCCCGGCCCTGTCGACATCACGTTGGGTACAGTTGATCCTGACGGAGGCACTGGAACGAGCATAATCGTACCAGGTTGGGGGGGTATCGGGTGAGGTGCGCTGGTGGTCCCTGAACTAGTCTTCTGTGCCCCCACATCAGGTGTAGGTGTAGGTGCTCCGTTCGGTCGGGGTGCAGCGGAAGCAAGAGTAAATTGAGCCATTAAAGGCGGTGCAATGAAGGCCGGCAGGAGTCGTGACTGATGCCGGAAATTGAACGACACACGAAGCTTGTCCCAAGTCTTCAACACCCTCTCCAGTTCCGTTGAAACTTCGCGAGCATTTGCTTCAGTTCCGCCACCCCCTTCTTCGCTTCGAGTTGATCAAACTTCTCCTTCAAAGCGTTGCAATCGGTCTCCGCCTCACGCAAATCCTTCCTTGTCCGATTCAAAGCTGCCACAAGCTCAGAAGCCATTTTTTCTGCGGCCGCGAGTTGTTGAGACGTCTTCGTCCAGATTTCAGCGTCGGTGTCGGTATCCGCGATGTTCCGATGGCTTTCCATAAGCTCCAAGACGGACCCATAATGCTCATTTTCTTTTCCACCTGCTCCTGCTGGCTCCTTTCTTCCCGTTCCTTCTTCCTCAGGTCAGCGGCCACAGCCTGGGTCGTGACTCGCTTTTGTTTTCAGCTTTTTCAAAGTCCGGCCTACTTCTTCGATCGTCGACACTTTATCCGATAAGTCAGCGTATGCTGTCTGGAGATAGGCGAGCTCATTGTTGAATTGGAGGATCTTGGCGGTGTCGAGCATAAGCTGTGAGGTGAGCAGAATGAGTCTCAAGTGACAAGTGTCAAGTATGTCAGCGTCAATGTCAGGTGGGACAAAGATGCGGACAGGGTAGAATGGTTCGACTTCTTTGCGTCTTTACCGCTGTCACCACCACAAACTCTCTTTGGCAACCAGTTGGACAACCGATTCATGCGAAAAACACCTCTTTTTGATTTAGGATGACGGATGAAAAAGACCTCCTACATGTTCATAAGCAAACTTGGATAAACAATAACAGAAAGATAAAGAAAACACGCAACAAGCTCGAAAAAGAAAGGAAAAATCCCAAAAGACACCACACTGAGAAACACAAACAGAATAACACACTCACAAATACATATCCAAATCCGAAAGTGAGTTCTCAAAAAGAGAAAGAAGGCTAACACGCACCAACGCATCATTGTACATATAAAAGGAAGGACGAGGGGTGAAAGAGTATAGAAGATGAACCCCTCAAAAGAAAGGGCATACCAAGCGACCATCAAGACCGCCCATGCCCTTCCCTCTTGACATCAGCCATCTTCCAACCAAGCGGGGAGGATTATAAAAAAAGCCAAACACCAAACACATGTAACAGTCTAAGAAAAGACAAACGAGAAAATCTGTGGTATCATATCAACAGCAACTCCCTATTCTTATCCTCTCTTCCAACCCGCAGCCGTCCAAATACGACCACATGTCCGTTCCATATCACAATATACACCGCACACATTTTTATCTCCAACAATCCATTACCCTTGTAGACAAAGTCTTGCCGTGTAAAGGGGCTGATCTGTCTCTATCGGTATTGTCCGTATTCCCTCGGCTGCGGGGGTCGGCCGTAAGCTGGCCCGCCTGCACCACCGTAATGAGGCTGGTGGTGATGGTACCTTTCACTCCTCTCACTCGCCGCATCACTCCACGTGCTGTGGTCGCTCATGGCGCTCGGAGAACGTGGCCGAGCATGATGTTGCGGATGTGGAGCACCACCGTATGGCATAGGGCTCACAGCTCTTCCGATTTGGAGCGGCGGAGGCGGTGCTGCGCCGTAGCCATGGCCATGGTGATGTGGTTGCATATAGGGGGAGGGTGAGGCGGTTCGAGGGTGTGCTGGAGATATTGTGTGTTGTGGCAGAGGAGGAGGGGGAGTGGTGCGGGGATTACTGTTTCCAGGGTGGGAGAGGAGCTCAGCCTGGGATTCGGCGATCGACGGAGACGGCCGACCACGGTTGATTGTGTCATCGCTGTTGGTGGAAGGAGGGCGTGGCGGATACTCAGAGTTGCTGTGGGGACCCGGGAAGTTAGGCGGCGGTGCTCCAACGGGGTGATGACCCCGGGGTGCCAACATTTCAACCGGAGGCATGGGGGGCATAGGCGGCGGCGGCACGCCGTAAGGTCCTGGCGGAGGGAAACGAGCTGTGCTCATAGTTGGGTACCCGTCGGAGGCCGCGTCCACTGTTGAAGGCGCATACTCGCTATAGGCATACCCTACCGGAAGTCGCACTGGCACGGCTTGGTAACCCATCGTAGACGGTGCGAAGCCAAATTGCTGAGGACGAGTGGGAGCCGCATCCAAATCCACATCCACATTCGGCAAAGTCGGCGCTTGTTTCATGCCCAAAGGAGGACGAGCTTGTTTTCCTGATGTGGATCCCCCATACTCGCTGGCATCGTCACTGTACATCCCCCTCATCTTATCCGCTTGAGCACGTTCGATCTCGGCAAGTTCAGCTCTACGTGCCTCCTCCATCCTCCTCCTCGACTTCTTCTTGAGAAGTTCAGCAATACTGAAGATTGACACGGGCGAAAGTGATGGAAAGAAAAAAAAGATTTCCACAGGTCAGCATCACAAAGCCATCATCAAGAGCCCAGCTTGGCAACACGAAAGTGCCTTGAAAGTCAATCCAGAACAAAAAAGGGAAAAATTCGTTGCTCTCCGAATGACCAAAAACCCACCGTTTGTCAATCTTGTGGCAACAGTATTCCTTCAAGTTACCCCGAATCTGACACAGTAAGGGGATGTACACGATGAAGGCTACGAGCAATGAACAAAAGCTCATAAGCCAAATCGTGACGGTGAAGAGAGACAAGGAGTGCGCGATAAGCTGGGCGTTGTTGGACTGCGCCATGATGTTCTGAACAGCCCTGATGCTTCGAGTCACCATGTCCAGGTTGGTATCGACGTTTTGAAGAGAAGCCCTGTACAGATCGATCAAGTTCAGAGCGTTCAAAAACTGACGAGGAAATTCAGCCAGCAGCAGACGCTTCCATCCTGATTACATTAATGAAACGAAATGTAGAATATGTCAGTGAATCACGAATCCAGAATATTCAGATGCATAGTTTCGCCTTCATGTTGGGCGGAAAACTCAAAACGAGAGCAAATGCATAAGGGAACAGAAAAACGCGATGAATACCTTTGAAACCGAAGAAAACCCAGAAGGCCAAGATATCGACGGTCCTTTTGGAATTGTTAATCTGCTGGAAAAAGCAGTAGTGAGGGTACGACCGAATGACGTAGTATCTGAAGGCGATCGTCGACGTGAACGCGTACGCGATATCTCGCGACCGAATGATGACTTGCGCCTTCTTCCAATCCACGAACAACAAGATGAATGAAAGGATGATGGAGCCCAAAATGATCCACGGACGCCACTGAAGAGGAATGAGTGTCGAAAAGCTTCCTTCTGCATCTTGAAGGTTGCCGCACACCCCAGGCACGTTGTTCTCTTGGCAGGCTTTCCTGAACGTTTCAGACTGCCCCTGGATAAGGATGGCGAAGGTGTTGGTGACGAAAAGAAGAATAACGATACCGATATCGGCCATGTAGACGAGGATGGATTTCAAGGTCATGATGAAGACAAAGGAATACTTGATCTTCATAAGCCATGAATCCGACACAAAATCGTCCACATCGATATAGTCGAATTTGTGGTCGGCGATTTCCTCGCGTTGCCAGCTGGCCCGTTCGCAGCACAGTGGCATGTTGGCTAAGTTGCTATTGCGTTTGTCGGTGGTGCGTGTGTATATGGAAGTAGAATGTTCGTTCGAAGTGTTGTCTGGTGATAGCGAATTCCGATGTCAAGTGTTGAATATGCTGAGTCTTGGCGTGAAGTCCAACAAATGAAAGTTCCTGAACCCAACAACCAACGAGCGGCTTCTCTCTCTGAGGAAAACCTTGTAGAGGTCGACCAACCGATTACAGGAAACCCCCGGGAACTGAAGCTCGCGACACCCCAACGAGGGGTAAGGCTGGATTTTTAATTACTTAAGGCGCACCCCTTCCCGTCCAGCAAAAAATTGTTCGGGCGGAAACGGAACAACGCCGTGTTATCGTACGAGACGTTCGTGAAAGTTGTGAGAGATTACAAAACGAAGAGGACGGAAGGCCCGGCGTTACGAGTAGCATAGCATCGTTCTGATATCCATACGCGCAGAGGAAATAGAAACAACACGGTTAGAGAGCCCTCGTAAATAAGCGTAGTATGCTGTGGGAGACAACTTCCCAACCGCTGACACAGCAGCTCCTCCAAAGACATTCTTTCCAATATCCATGCCGCCGTGGGAGACCCTCAAGTGCGGACCCATCCATGCATTACTGGTTGATTCCTCCATCTCTTCCGTTCCAAAAATAGGTCAACAATCAAAGTAACCCAGCTTCACAACCCCGGCACGACCGTGTCTTCCAACAACGGGCGCCCCACAGCAACTCGCGCTGTTTTGCGCTTTCAAGCAAAGACAGATACCCTTTCCCCACACCCAACCCCCGCTTTTCACAGCCAGGACCAGGCCGGGCGCTCCACCC